>LBNU01005109.1:28051-42317 GCA_014162995.1 Artemisia annua
AAAAAAAAAAAAAAAAAAAAAAAAAAAAAAAAAAAAAAAAAAAAAAAAAAAAAAAAAAAAAACCCTTAAAAACTGTTAATTTTCTGTCTAGAAACACAATAACCATATAAACAGATTGAATAAGCAGTTCCAAACCATCCACTGACAAATACTCAGCTAAGTGGTCCCAAACACTCTAAAGGGAGAAAGGGTCTTCTTTTTGTCTTTTGGTTATAAGCTTCTTCTCATAAGCTGAAACAAATATGAGATTTTTTCGAAATGCAAATAAGCCCATAATAAGCCGGAAAAATAAGCTAATCCTAAAAAAGTAGATACTTAAGTAATCACATAGCAATATAAATCAAGAAAACGTGCCTGGGTTTAGAGAAACCGGTTTTGAGACCAGTTTTAGTCAATATGTCAAACTCTTCCTCCTCATGTAACTTATGATCATCATTTCCATCGCCCATGCTGCTAATTGTTTTGTTAATTACTGTATAATTTGTTTAAGTTAATGATTCACTAATTAGAAATGGGTCGTGTTTTTGGGTTTTAGGCATATATTCATTTTCTTTTTAAAGTTATTGGTAATTGGTGGCTCACTTTTACCTCTTTTTAATATAGTAACATTTGCCGTTTTTTGTTTTGGTATTTTACTAGCAGGGTACCCGCGCGTTGCAGCGGCGGGTACCCTGAAATAAAATTTTTCAATGAAATTAATAAAAATGTCACGGGAAGTCATTCCGACACCTAAATTTGCTTGGTCACAGCCTTGTTTATCGAGTCGAGTTTTATTGAATCGAGTCTTGGTCACAGGTTCATGCGTAGGTTAAGATGGAGGGTTGTACATTGTGTTTAAATGATTGTAATATTGGGCGTAGGGGTGTTTTTAATGCTATTAATGTAGAATGAGGGTTGTACATTGTGTTTAAATGATTGTAATATTGGATGTAGGGTGTTTTTAATGCTATTAATGTAGAATATGGGTTGTACATTGTGTTTAAATGATTGTAATATTGGGTGTAGGGGTGTTTTTAATGCTATTAATGTAGAATTCTAAGGAAAGTGGTCTGAATTTCGATTAATGCTAGTTTTTGTTGTACACAATGCTTTGATTGTTGTAATTATGAAAATTGCTTGCTTTAAAATGGTACACATTTTTGTGTGCTTAACTTGTGCTCTAGGGCACAAGTTATAAAAACTTGTAATTGTCAATTTTCTATTTTGAGTGGTTGAAAAGTATAGTGGTCACACTTTTATTAAACTGTGTGATTTTTGTCTCCTAACAATTTTGCGACGGAGGGAGTACAAAATAGTACTTGTTTTGAAAAACATGAACCGAAGTGACTTGGTTCGGTTCGGTCTGGTTTTGTGTCGGTTCGTCCGGTTCGGTTCGGTTTATACAGTTTAGGCGTGTTTTTCTCGGTTTTGGCTCGAACTTAACCGAACCATGTCTGCAGAAGAAGAGGTACATCTGAAGCTCTTCATATGCAAAAAGAAGACCGTTTGTTTTTTATGCTATTGAAGTACTTCTTTCCTTTTTGAAATGAGGTGGTGTGTGATAAAATGAGGTAGGGTTTTTGAAATGAAGAGGTAAGAAGAGAAAGTAGATGTCTGAATTTTGGAAGAGGAAAGAAGCTCTTTTGTCTGAAAAAAAAACATGTTCCTCTGCGTGCCCGTAGAGGAAAGAAGTGAAAAGAGGCAATAAGAGCTTATTTTGAAAAAAACAAACAAGTCCAATACCTTTATTCACAATTTGCCATCTATACTTGAAGTACTGCACCATCTCTTGTGACCATTTTTGAAATTCTTCAGCTAGGGGTTTCTTTATGTTTATGATAAAACAATCAACTACCAGCTTTGAATCATGATCCACTTTCTGCATATTTCTCCATATCATCTTCATTAGCTAAAACAGCAAACTTATTAGCACTTTTTTGTATTTCTTTCATAGTTTATGGACTGATCCTCTACATACGTTTTCCAATGATGGTGGAGATGTATTACCACTAGTCCCTTCTATACCAGAATTCTGCACAATTTCGTTTTCTTTACCTTTTCCATTCTCCATATTAAACTGCCCGATATTCTTCCCATTATCCTTCCCTTTATTCTGAGTTTCTTTAGGCCTAAACATCTGTTTCTTTTGTTGAAAGTAATTTCCCCTTCCATGATTCTTCCTATTTCTTACTTTAACAAAATCTTCTTCATTAACTCCTTTAGCATTTCCCCTGCGTTCAACTTTCTCCTCCCTATTCACTTTCTCTACATCAGTATCTTTTTCCTAGCCTTTTTCATGCTCATCCTCATTAGTTCTAGGCCCAATTTTACAATTATGCAGGCTATGAAGTAATACAAAGTTTTATATACCTTGTATATTGTGTCTCTTCAACCTTTATGTTACCTTTAACAGTGATAGGTAATTTAATCCTGCAAGTAATACAGAAATCAGAAAATCAGTAAGTAACATATGTACGGTTCTTAGGAACGGACCGATTTGACACCTCTTGCATATATGGTGAAAAACGTACCGTTCTAGGCCATTAAACTAATTTTCAACCATGAGCCTTGTTTTTCAAAGCCATACCCTTCTTCACATCTCACATGCGCCATCTAGATAAACCATTTATTGCTTTATACATTCAAAACAACCAATATTAGAAGAAACAACTAATAAAAAAAACTGAACATAGAAACTTTAGTACAACAATATTTAGTTGGCACAAAGAGTAGATAAAGTTGATATAAGGACACAAATTGTTGACTTGTTGCCTGTTGGACCCATATAAAAAAGTTACCCTTTTTGACCCATTAACCAACATGCGACACAGAAATATTTTGAGACAAATTTGATTGACTGGAGATAAAATAATATTCATGTCGACCCATTTTGAGACAAACGGGTCAAAATTACCAACTCTACCTCAAGGGATGAAGGTCAGACCACACGAAAATCAAGAGTTAAGAGAAATGTCTGAACAAAATCTATGTATTTCCTCTAAGCAAATTAGCCTAGTATTATCAATACCTGCATATTAAAATACAGAGATCGATTTCAATTTATCAAGTTTTAAAAGCAATATGTGGCTCTAAAGTATGATGCATGTGCATACCAGTTTCTTGATTCTTAATAACTCCTACAAATATTACTTCTATTTTGTTATTTTATTTTGTAGGTATTTTATATATAATTATGGAGCAAAAGATTCTATATATGAAGATTTTGAAGATTAAGAAGGGATTATTTGAAGATCAGTGGTACACTAAACCAAGAGCTTAAAGCCCATAACTAATTAAGCAAGTGAAGAGAATTTCAGTCCAAAAGGTCCATTTCCAAACCCCAAATTGAGCCGAAACATTGTTTTCTCAACGATTGGCTGTTTATATGTCAACCCAATCAAAAAGGAAATTTAAGTAAATGCATACAATGACTTGAAATAACATATGAATCACTATGGAATAGAGGGTACAAAGACACAACGACATTAAATTGCAATACACTTGTTGGTGTTAATGTTGAATCAACTACGATCCAACTTTTCTTGGTTTGCGCCCTCTTAGACGTTCAGGTGCTGCCGTGCTGGCTGATCACTCACTTTCAGTGTGTGGTTTGAAACTGAACCAGCTGAATGCTAACTCTCAGAAGGAGAACTACAAAGTAACAATACCAAGTTAATACACACTGATAAACCTACACCAAAATATAATGTGTTACTTTTGTCTCACTGATATCATGTTAGTACTTGCGGTTCAACTAATCCAGATACCTTTGTTGCATTAATGTCGAAAGATTAAAGAATTGAACTTTCATTTGGAGAAGCTGACGATTCTGCAAGAGATAGGCTAGGTGGTGGTGGCACGCTAGAGACCTAGTAAGAAGGCGTAGATTATGTTATAAGTACGTATGGTTAAATTGAATAAGAGACCTCTATATGTGAACTATACTTATTACAAACTGTTCATGTAATCAACTAAGTCAAAGGACGAAATCCATAATATTCTTAAAAACCTCATAGCCCATGTGTGTAATTTACTCTACAGATAATAAAATTGTTAAGCAAAATCATATTCTAGGTCAAAGTAGTAAGCATCGGGTTAAAACCGACCCGAACCGACAAAAACCGAATCGAACTGACAAAAACCAAACCGAACTGAAAACCGATTTTTTGAAAAACATGAACCGAAAACTGAACCGAAGTGACTTGGTTCGGTTGGGTTTGGTTTTGTGTCGGTCCGCCTGGTTCGGTTCACGATTTAGGTGTGTTTTTCTCGGTTTTGGATCGAACTGAACCGAACCGAGTCCAATCGAAAACCATAAACATATAGAACCGAAAACCGAACTGATTATGGTCGGTTCGGTTTCGGACGGACCGGTTCGGCTCGGTTTTTCGGTTCGGTTCGATTTTCGGTCTATTTTGCTCGGCCCTAAATCAAACACAATCTCCTTTGTTTTGTCGTGGGTTAAATTATTACTACTAAACAAGAACGATTATAGAAAAAAAANNNATTCTAGTATTCATACACTTCAAGGTTGTAAAACCCTAGCACTATTCAGAGTGCTCGTATTAATTATATTGAAGTGTTTAAGGTGTGAATTACTTGTGTTCGTGTTCTTCTTAAGTTAATCATTATATTCCGCATAGTGATTAAGGTTACATACAAGTCAGCTTCTATACATTATTGTCTTGGTTTATCTAAGATAATAATTCTAGATCAATTGCTCAACTGGGATCAACAGTAATAAGTGGCAAGAATGACCTAAACACCTTGAGAAGTTAATTAATAGTTCTTAGACCACTAGGTCTAGAAGAGCATTAGGGTATGGTTAATATATAGGGTCTGATAAAGTATATGACCCTAATGAACCAAGTGTATTTGACCCTGAACCTCTTTTGCAATTTCAAACTCCTGTTAAGTATGTTAAAGAGGGAGAAATGCATAAGGTTTCTCCACCCATTTCAGGAACTTTTAATCCACCCTCTCCCCACACAGACTTAGATGAATCACATATGGTTTATGGCAAAAAGTCTACTAACTTCTCTGGCAGTGAAACTAATGACATTGTATCTTATTCTTTCAGTGACAAGACATCAGAGACCAATACCTTTCCCAGTTGTGATTCAAGTGACAAGTCTGACTCACCCAAGCACTCACCCCAAGTCTTCTTACAAGTCTGTTGACTTCTCCCTAAGAGTTGCTGCTGATGAATCTACTTCAAAGACAGCTTCTTTTGAAGATTTATCTTTCAATTCAGTTCAAGACAATTCTTTTAATTCTATGAAAACAATTTAGTTTCTGGTATTGGTTTTGATAAATTTGTTTGTAATAAGACATCTCCTGTTATGAACAAATCTTTTAGAAAGAAAACTTGTTTTGTTTGTGGTAGTTCTTATCATCTTATTAAGGATTGTGATTTTCACGAGAAAAGAATGGGTGTGGGTGCTGACCAACCAAGACCTAGACCAATGTGGAACAATGTTAATGAAATTCCCCCATTTGTTCCAAAAGCAACACATGTCCAAACCAGCAGAATCAATTCTGCTGATAAACCAGTTTCTGCTGGTAAGTCTGTTTCTGCTGATAAACCAAATTCTTCTGGTAAGTCAGTTTCTGGTGGTAAGCCAGTTTCTGCTGATATACCTTTTTCAGCTGGTTGGAAGAGACATGTTGCTAGACCATTTATGAGCCCCACTAGCACTTACTTTAAGAATGGTTTTTGGCCTGTTTACTATGACCCAATGTATATGGGGGGGCAAGATGGGATACTGCTGTCAAGTCCTCGGCAGGTTGCTCTTGGAGACGAAAGAGACCATATCTGAAAAGGGGATCCAAGAACAATGGTGGATCTCATCAATCTACATGATTTCACTCTTTTGATCCACAAGGCAAGCTCAAGTCATTTATGACTTGAGTCTCCCTATGATACTAATGTTGTTGTATATTTTTGTTATTGTAGGATCATCCTCTTAAGAGTAAAGAGGTAGGTATTGTAGATAGTGGTTGCTCTAGAAGTATAACTGGGAACAAGGAAAGATTACATGATTTTGTACACATTCATGGAGGCACACTGACATTTGGAGGAGGAGATGGCAGAATTACAGGGGATAATACCACATGTTAAGATGGTTTAGCTCGAGGTTTGTTAGACCTCATCTAGGGATTAACACAATAATAATGATTAAGCAAGATGCACAGCGAAATATAAGAATATCATTATTATTGAACAAAGGTTTCTTCGTCATCATCTCTAACACTAAGATACAAACACAATAAGCCCCAATGCTACGTGATCAAGTGTAGCACGGTTACATCCTAACAGGAATCATAAGATCCTTGGGGATAAACCAAACATAAAACCTAGGCGTCTATTTAAGAGAACTCACGCCTAGGAGAGACACACACACTTTACTGGTTTACATCTTGACACACATGAAAACCTATTCCCTGTATCTCTTTATATAATAAAGAGACTAGGGTTACAAAATACTACGAAGGACTATATTGTAATAACTTCTTTGTAAAGCAAGTCCCTTGTCTTTTGCATTGTCTTCATTCTTCACTTTGTCATCATAAGTCCTTCATCTTTCATGTTTTGTCTTATCAACTCAAATTTAATTCCCAACAGAAAGGAACCATTAGGACTTCCAAGCTGGACTTTGAAAATGTCTATTATGTGAAGGAACTTCAAAACCTCAATTTGTTCTCAGTTTCACAAATTTGTGACACAAAGAACAATGTTCTCTTCACTGAGAAGGAATGTTTTGTTCTTTCTAAGGACTTCAAGCTACGTGAAGATAGTGAAATTTTGCTCAGACTTCCAAGAAGTCACAATCTCTACACATTCAATTTGAATGATGTCCAGCCTGAAGGGGACCTAGCTTGCTTGGTGGCCAAAGCATCCTTGGATGAGTCTACTAAATGGCACAGAAGGATGGCACATGTAAACTTCAAAACCATCAACAAGTTGGCAAAACATGGATTGGTCCAAGGGCTTCCTTCCAAAGTCAATACACAAATATAAAAAATTAAAAAAATTTTTAAAAAAATGAAAAAAAAAACAAAAAACAAAAAAAAACAAAAAACAAAACACAAAAAACTTACTTGCAATTTTAGTGCACTTTCAAGTTCTTTCACCACCACAGTCATTGATGGACGTTGTGCTTGTAGATTTAAACACTCATAAGCAATAGTTGTAAACGCCTTCAAAGAATGAGGATTTATCTCATCCTTAATATTACCAAAAATTATGTCCTCTATGGTCTTTTGCTGGTAGCATTTACGGACCAATCCTATTAAAGGTTGGCACTTGTCGTGGTTGCTGTCGAAACACAATCTCCCACACAACATCTCAAACAGCACTACCCCGAAGGAGTAGACATCTGACTCTTTAGTTAGCAAACCAGTCTCTGCATATAACGGATCAACATACCCAATTGTCCCTACAGCATTGGAGAAAAGAAAAGTGTATAGCTGGTTTGCAGGACCAAACTTTGATAGACCCAAATCTCCAATTCTTGCATTCCAGTTTTCATCTAATAAAATATTGGAACTTTTAATATCACGATGCAAGACTCTTTGTTGGGTCTGACCAGGATTATGAAGATAAGCAAGCCCTCGAGCCGCCCCAATGCATATCTCAAGGCGTTGTACCCACGTGAGATCTTTGTTATTAAGATACAAGTCGAGGCTTTTTCTTGATGCATACTCGTATACAAGGATCTTTTCACCACAATCGTCACAAAACCCTAAGAGAGAGACAATGTTGTTATGCCTGTAGGAAGAAAGCATGATGATCTCTTTCCAAAATTCAATGTCTCCCTGCCCAAATGTACGATTTAGACGCTTCAAAGCAACAACTGACTGCCCCTTCGAATGGACGAGTTCTCCCTTGTAAACTTCTCCAAATCCTCCTTTTCCGATGCAATGGGAATCATCAAACTCGTTGGTTGCTGATTTTATAGCTTGTAGTTCTATTTTGAGGTGTTGGAACTGTTTTTTGACAGATATTATATTTTGTTTGATCAGAGATTGGAAACAAAACCTATGACCTCCAAAAACACTAAAGTTGAAGAGGATGTATTTGAAAAGATATATAATAAAGGCTAGAAGCTCCCAGTCAACTCTAAAATAAGAGTTGACCAAAGATATTCTATTACATGAAGAAAATCAACATTGGTAAATCGCTATGTTACTATTTGGCCCACTCGCATATCAAATCCGGCTTCGTCATTGCTAATACGGTGTACATTTATATTACGGAGATGGCCACCCCGCCCCAAACCCGCCCCGTTGCAATTCCTAGGTAAATGGGTGAAATAGGCTCAATTGAAGCGTTTGGCTAATTGGCGTAGGGTAAACAAAGTAATTAAAAAAATAATAAAGATAACAATTCTAAAAACCTAAGGGATTAGTTGAGGGATTGACAGGTGGCGGCTTTTCCTAACTATTATTAAGGATAGATAATATAAGCCCAATTCAAATAATCTCATAAACCTACGAATAAGATTAATCAAACACCCCTCAAAATGTAAAAACCCGGTTTGAAAATGTTTGCTCCAAACTCGACCCATGATGTTTGTGTTGTTATTCTGATTTTTCCTTTTTTTTAGTTGCCAACGATTATATCACAATGGCCTAAATTTAAGAGAATTTAGTTACCTTCTTCTCTATGGATGATGATGATGTACCTTCAACTATTGAGTTATTATCCTGTAACATCAACTGCAATAAATACACTAATTAGTAAACTATAACTAATAAATAAATACAGAGTATATATGGTACATATTATGAAGAGAAAAAAGGCCTTACATAATTTTGTGGTTTCAACTGAAGTTCCAAAGCATTCTCGAGTCTTGGGACAATGTCATCTATATTTGGGCGTCGCGATCGTTCATTGTCCAAACACTCATACGCTATGTCCGCAAACATGTTGAATGAATGCGAGTCCATTTGTTTCAACAGTTGCGGATCAATCATATTAATGAGTTTTTTCTCTCTATAAAGGTTAATGGCTAGCGGAGCCAAACGTTCATTTCTATAACCTAACAGTAGTTCAAACAAAACTATCCCAAACGAGTACATATCTGATTTGTGGTTCACACTTTTAGTCTCAATATATGTTGGGTCTATATACCCTTTCACACCCCAAACTTTATTAGTATGAAATGAATGGTGCCTTTGAGAAGCTTTAATCTTCATGGAACGTTCAAAACCAGATAACTTGGGTTCCCAGTTATCGTTTAATAAAACTATGACATTCGCGATTTTCCGGTGTATTACGCTAAAGTCGCGTAGCTCATCATAATGAATATAACTCAACGCATTCGCAAGACCCACAGATATCTCCAATCTTCGCACCCATGTCAACCGCATCGAGTCACTTAGATAGTTGTTGAGACTTGCCCCGATCTCATACCTATGTACCTTCAACTATTGAGTTATTATCCTGTAACATCAACTGCAATAAATACGCTAATTAGCAAACTATAACTAGTAAAAAAATACAGAGCATATACAGTACATATTATGAAGAGAAAAAAAAAAAAGGCCTTACATAATTTTGTGGTTTCAATTGAAGTTCCAAAGCTTTCTCGAGTCTTGGTAAAATGTCATCTATATTTGGGCGTCGCGATCGTTCTTCATCCAAACACTCACACGCTATGTCCGCGAACATGTTGAATGAATGCAAGTCCATTTGTTTCAATAATTCCTTATCAATTATGCTAATGAGTTTTTTCTCTCTATAAAGGCTAATGGCTAGCGAAACCAACTGATTATCACCTCTGTTGTCAATTATTGATATCCTGCCACACAGTAGTTCAAGCAACACCACCCCAAACGAGTAGATATCTGATTTGTGGTTCACAATATTAGTCTCAATATATGTTGGGTCTCCATACCCAAACACATACTCAGGTTTACTAGTATGAAATGAATGGTGCCTTTGAGAAGCTTTAATCTTTATGGAAATGTCAAAATAATATAACTTGGGTTCCCAGCTTTCGTTTAATAGAACATTGCCACTTGCGATTTTCCGGTGTATTACGCTAAAGTCGCGTAGCTCATCATAATGAATGTAACTCAACGCATTCGCAAGACCGACAGATATCTCCAATCTTCCCACCCATGTCAACAACATCGGGTCACTTAGATACTGATGAAGACTTCCCCTCTTATTATCATACTTGTAAATGATGATCTTCTCATCATTCTCGTCACAAAACCCAACAAGAGAAACCACATTTTTATGCTTGAGATTAGAAAGTATGGAAATCTCCATCCAAAACCTCTGTTCTCGATCCTCCAAGTCTTTATTTAACCTATCAGCATCGATATCAAACAACTCACCCGACCAAGAAAGCTGCCCCTTGTAACTTTTTCCAATTCCACTTGTGCCGATGCCATTTTCTTCATCGAAGTTGTTGGTGGCGGAAAGTATATATTCAAGGGGGATTTTTAAGTGAGCAAAATCATCGGGTGAAAAAATCATGTTTGTGAAATCATGAAAAGCCATTACTAAAAGGGGCGTTTAATTTGGGTTAATTACAAAATGATGAGAATTGAAGGAGTACTTCTTCTAACAAGATCTGGAAGAACAAATACACAGAGAGAGAGGAGGAGTGAGGTTGCTGGTGGTGATCATGTTCATCATCATATAAATAATAACAAATGTGTTTAGTGGCATTATTATTATTATTATTACTTTTATATTAGCGCACCGGCTCACATTTCCAAATGAATAAATAAACATTTTTTTCCGGATCCTACATTTACCCCAACAATGGTTGTCCAGCCAAATGAGTGTGGCCTTCAAGAAGTTAAAAATAGTCCCTTAAGTGTACTAATTAAACAAAATAGCCTTTAAACTTTTATGGCTTCAAATTGTAACACATCCAATTAGGGCTGAGCAAACGGACCGGATGGACCGGACCGACCGACAAAACCGACCGGACCGGACCGGACCGAACAAAAACCCGAAAAAACTTGCCAAATCTTGCCTAATTGGACCGGACCGACCGAAGACCGACCGGACCGGACCGGACCGAGACCGGACCGACTACATTCGGTCCGGTCTCGGTCTATGGTTTTTCCGGTTCTCGGTCTTCGGTCCGGTCCGGTCTTGGTCGGTCCGGTCCGGTTTTTGGACCGTGAGCACCCTTACATCCAATATATAATAAGACCCCTTAAACTTACAAATAGTATGAAATAGCTTCAAAACCTTCTAACCTTCATATTTTAATACACTTTAAGTTTCAAAATATATCAACTTAACCCCTAAATAAATTTATCTATATATATGTTTCCTTCACGTCATTTTCTTTTTATTGCATGTTAACACCTTTTGTTTGAAAAAATATGTGATTCTTAGAACTATATTTTGTAGTTATAAAATGGATGTTTTATAAATGAGTAGACACTTCCGAGAACTAAAATCATTTGTATCGATAAAACAAAAAAAGAAGTGAGGTTACTTGCTGGTGGTGATCATAATCATATTAAAAAGGAGTGGTTGTTTTTGACTTTTTGAATACCTTAACGACTAAGATGTGGGTGTGCCTTTTGCTTTTTTTGCATTATTGTACTAAACGAGTATCACATGTGTTGCTTTTTGCATTATTGCCTATAATAACATTTTTTAGTGGGATCACCTTTAGAAAAAAGAAAAAGCATAGTGGCGATCAATATAATTCAATCAACTTTCTTCTTTATTACACATTTTTATTTTTCACCAAAATTTTTTAATACGGTGGGTCCAAATTGTCTTGTATTAGTGGGAGTTGCCAAGGTTTTCTTACACCGGTGGTTAATTTGTTTGATTTCTTTTGTGTTTCTACATGTTCTATTTGCTTTTTTAACAAACGTGTGGCACTTTCTAACAAACGCGTTTTGTATATTCTATTTGCTTCTATAACAAACACGTCGCCCTTTCTAAAAAAATATTGAAACTTTTATAAATTACTAAAACATTTTATGTTCTAAGGAACACCTTTAAAGTCTCAAAACACAAAATTACTTGATTGAAGCATTTCATCGAACACTTTATGGGTGTATTCTTAAGCACTTGATTTGTTTAAAAAGTTATAAGTAAAAACTTAGGAAAACAAAAAAGATAAAGAGTTGATGTTAGTTTAAGGTTTGTTGATCAAGAATTGCTATAGTAATTTCGTTTTGACTTAAAATGATTGAAACGGCGGCTGTTCATGCCACATAGATATAATCAAGCGTACGTATACATTATGACTCTAATTACTATGTATGACTGAAGAGCAACAAGAAAAGCTCGCTTTTCCACCAAAGTCATCGTAATGTGTTATTGAAGAGGCAAGAAAGAAAAGTAACTTTGTGTAACTATCTTTATTTAATGGATATCTCTTGCTCTTTTATTTAGTATAAGTGGTTTTAATACCCGGATAGATACACACAGGCTTGAAGAATGGAACTTCACTAAGAAGAAATAATGGAACTTAAAAGAGGGACGCATAAGAGGAGAGATGCTAGAAGCGTTGCCTCAGCTGAACTTCTATAACAGGTAATACTAGATTTACTAGCATAGTTTGCAATTTCAAGCCATAAAGTTTATAGCTCAATATGGGAACGGGTCAGATGGGTCAAAACGGGTGAAAGTCAGAATGATAATTCATTATCCAAAACATCAACAATTTTTTAAAAAATTTTAAACCCTTTGACTATACATAATTAACCCGGATGCTAAGTTACTAAGGGTGTTGGGGATTGCTTCTTATAACTCCTAACCTAATTAGGGGCTATGTGTTAGCGTCAGGCTTACCAATATCGAACAGTTTCATCATTGATGAGGATTAGTGATGTTGTCGGATAGTGTGATAGTTCTATAATCATTTCCAATTAGTATTTTTAAAGTATTATTAGTTTAATTGGATTTAGTAATTACTGATGCACAGGCAGAAGTTGCATGCAGATTTGCGGCGGGTTCAAAAATTGCAACAAATCAATGATTCTATACGAATACTTACGATGTTAAATGATCTGGGAAGGTCAAACTAAGCACATGTCTCACCTAATTTGGCAGTTGGAGGCACTCAAGCCGCTATAAGATAAGTGCCGAAACCCCTATTGTGAAGAATTAAGAAGTGTAACTTTCTTGAACAAAACATGATACTGATATATGTTTTTTTTACAAATTCCTAATAATTGTATGGCAAATTTTTAGACTGTAAATTCATACACTGTGTGTTTCTTATGCATATTGTTGTTTTATATTAGTCTATGTTACCGATTACGAGAGCCAAACGAGGGTGGCTACTTAATTACGGTTGTTTGGGTTAGTTTTGAGATCTTTATGTTTCCCCGAGGCAAGGAAAATACTCGTCATAGTTAAAATATACCACATTTTTTAAACTTAGAGGCTGACTATATGTGGCTATATTACAGTACAATTAAAACCATATAATGTGGCCACCACAAAGTATGGTACTTAGGTCTTATTATAAATTAACCGTGTTAGAATGACAACCATGGCATTCATTTCTTAGTAAATCTAATAAGAATTAGGAAGAAAAAATCTTACGCAATTGAATGGCATATGACAAACAACTTTACTCGATTGGGTTTAAAGCAAAAAAACTTTGAACTTTATTTACTGATCGTTTAAGAACAATAACTTTGGGTAGCGGATGCAAAAGGCAAACTTAGATGGCTTTTTATGGTGTGATTAATTGATTTAATAAAAATGCTTTTTTGACAAAAATTTGCATTGACGTTGTTGAAGTCGTTATTTTCATATGTGGAGCGTTTAATTATGTTCACACTAATAATTTTTTTTTAAAACCACACTAATAATCAGACGAAGTCGGAATAAGGATGGGGGTTCCTCCCCTAAGGATAGGCTCGCGTTGGTATCTCTGGCCCGGAGGATGCGACACTAACTCTTGCCAAAAAACTAACAACTAACCGCCAGTTCAAAAAATTAAAATAAAAATAAAAAATATACAAAAGATTGGAGCTCAAGATAATTCAATCAATGAAATCATCATAAGATTGTGTATACTATGCAAAGCGAGGGGAAAAAAAAAAATCAGCCTAACATTGTCTTCATTATTTCCCTCCATTTTCACAGTTTTTCTTCTTTTTCCATCTCTTCATTAACAATGAACATCTAACCCTAAATTTAGTTTTAAATCATTTCAAAAATTCACAATAACAGGTTTCCATTATGTTTAATTCCGACATATATGCGTCAATCCTACAAAATACAACATTTTTTTTATGAATTTCGAAGTTCATTGATTATAAAAAAAAACGTAGT
>LBNU01005110.1:5784-44349 GCA_014162995.1 Artemisia annua
GGACGTTTTTGGAGCATAAAAGTGAAGAAAACGACAAAGTCTCTAATTCTGCTGGAACAGTACCCATGATGGCGTCAAGGCATAGGATGTGATTCCGTCAAGCTAGACAAACGGAGGTGGATGTGAAGATTTTCCTTGATAAGCCAGAATGGAATTTTGGGACTTAAAGGGGGACGGCGTCAAGAGGCCGTCAGGAAACCCTAGCACGGCGAAGTGACGACGTCACAACCCAAAGAGTGACGCCGTCAAGTCTGTATATCTATATATATATTCGCAATTTCATTCATTGTGTGGAACTTTTTAGAGAGGAACCCTAATACGAATTTTAGCAGCTTTTTCAAGGTTTTTCACCTTGAGATCTTCCATGTTACATTGAAGATAAGTTATCAATTAATCATTCAATATGTCTATGTGTTGTTTGATTCTATCTTGTTCTTGTCTTTTTTCTAACATGCTAGGCTAGGTTTTCTTCGTGTTTGCTTAGATCTAATGAAACCTAACTATTAATTATTGGTTGGATGGTGTGTTATTAATTGTATTGGATGAATGTTTATCGATGTTAGGCTTAAGAAAACTGGCTAACCTCCTATACGGTAACTTGCTTGAACGTCTTAAGAAACATGATCGAATGTGTACTACGATTATATGGTTGTATTTAATGCATAAGCGAATTCTAGTGATCCCGTGTTAGGAGCTTTTAGTCGGCTCGACATAGGAGTGAAGTAGGAGCTTATAGAGTTGGGGAAGTTCGTAGACACCCCCACGACTGGTATTAAGGAATGCAACCCGTCATCCACGCAATTATAACACACTAATCAACCGGTAAAAGATAGTTAGGGAGTAATTAAATCTAAGGAAACACACTTCTCTCCATATAAGTTTTCACAACTATTTTATTTTCGTTTATTTTATTTTATTTACAATTAGTAGTTTTTGAGTTAGTTTACTAGCAACTAATTCCGCCCACTCCTTCAAACCCGAGATAATTTTACTTGCTTTCCTAAAAACATAAAATATAAAAAGAATCTTCCCTCACCCTTAGACCTATTAGAGTAGTTTTTCAATCCTAACAACACTATTCCCCTAGAGAACGATCAATCCCCCGGTACTTGCCACTACACTATACTACATCGATCAGGTACACTGCCTGGTGGGGATTGCAAGCCTCTTAAGATCCCTTGAGAGGTAAACATGTTGTAAGGTCGCAAAACCACGCATCAGCTATCAAATACCTTTGAAAAGTAGCAGGTGCATTTCATAAGCCAAAGGGCATACATCGATAAGCAAAGGTTCCAAAAGGACATGTAAATGTTGTTTTTTCTTGATCCATTTGAACGATTGGAATTTGGAAATAACCGGAGAATCTATCTAGAAAACAGAAATATTCATTTCCCGCTAGTCTTTCTAACATTTGGTCCATGAATGGGAGAGGAAAGTGATCTTTTGCAGTAGCTTCAATCAGTTTTCTATAGTCAATACATACGCGCCAACCAGTGACAGTTCTAGTCGTGACAAGTTCGTCATTTTCATTTGTTACTACTGTTATACCACCTTTCTTAGGTACACAATGAATAGGACTTACCCATGGGCTGTCTGCTATAGGATAGATGATTCCTGAGTCAAGGAGTTTAACAACTTCCTTCTTGACAACTTCTTTCATAATCGGATTTAGTCTTCTTTGCTTTTGAACCACTGGTTTTTTATCATCCGTTAACTGAATTTTGTGTTTACAGAAGGATGAACAAATTCCAGGTATGTCACTAGTTTTCCGAGCAAAGGCTCTTTGTGGTTTTTGAGAACTGAGATCAATTTTACTTTTTTCTTATCAGAGAGTTTAGATGAAATTATGACTGGAAGTAACGATTCTCCTTCTAAGAAAGCATATTCCAGAAGGTCTGGTAATGGTTTGAGAATTAGATCAGTTGGTGGTTCTTCAATAGAATTTTTAATTCTATGTTCAGTGTCATAGTTTATTTTCTCAAATGATGGTTCTTCTTCATTATTATCCTCGTCATCGGAACTTTCATTTTTATCTTCGACAGTCATAGCCATGAATTGATCATATTCAGCCATAACTTCGTGTTCAAGAATTGTTCCATCGACTGAGTATAGTAATTGATTAAATTCATTTAGCAGTTCATCGAAATCTTCTTCAAGAGTTTCATCGATAACATCAATTCTAAAGCATGTGTCATCGTTAGAATATGAGTGTTTCATAGCTTATCTATGGAGAAAATCATTCTTTCTTTGCCACTCCTAAATTGAGTTGTTTCTGTTTAACTCGAATCATTGCATCAGCTGTATGGAGAAAAGGTCTTCCTAAGATTAAGGGTACCTTGCTATGTTTCTCCATTTCTAGGATAACGAAATCAATAGGAAAGGTAAATTTTCCAACTTCAACTAACATGTTTTCAGCTATTCCAACAGGATATTGGAAAGATCGGTCAGCTAACCGAACACTCATCTTAGTTGGTTTAAGTGTTTCGATGGATAATTTAGCATAAAGAGAATACAGAATCAGATTAATGCTAGCGCCAAGATCAGCTAAAGCATTGCATGAGAATGTTTTACTGAAAGTACAAGGAATCAGGATACTTCCTGGGTCTCCAAGTTTTGGTGGAATTTTGTTTTGAACGATAGCTGAACATTCTTCATTAAGGAAAGTTGCTGAAATTTGTTCGAGCTTGCTTTTGTTACTAACAAGTTCTTGAAGAAATTTCCCATAGTTGGGTATTCCGGCTGAAACATCAACAAGAGAGACATTAATTCGAACAGCTCGAATTATGTCAAGGAATTTTCCATACTGAGCTTCCATTTTTTCTTTTCTTAAGCGTTGAGGGTATGGAATTCTAGGTTTGTAGGGTTTAGGTACTGGTATGTCAGGAGTTGTAGTTTCCTTTCGAGGAACAGGTTCATCCTCTTCTTCATGATCAGTGAAAACTTCAACAGGTTGTTAAGTTTGACTAGGATTGTGTGGTGGATCATAAGAAGTACCATTTCTTGTGGTAATAGCATTTACATGCTCATGTCGAGCTTGCGGTGGTTGATAAGGTTTGTTTTTAGGATTAGGTTGAGCGTTACTAGGAAGAGATCCAGAAGCTCGACCTGATTGCTTTTCAGCAAATCTATCGAATTTGGCTTCCAAATTTTGCCTTGAGGCTTGGTGATTTCGAGTAACGGAATCAAGTTTATCTTTTAAGTCCATGAATGTGTCTTTCACAAAAAGGTTGGTTGATTTTTGTGCTTTAATAAAATCATCCAGTTGTGTTTGAACGTCTGGTTTTTCATCAGTGTTTGTTCGTTTGTAAGGTTCTCGATTATATTCATTTTTCGCACTAGGTCTCCATCATTCACGTTCACGATCACGATCACGATAGTTCTCATATTAACGGGTGCGTCTAAATGTGTTCATAAATTTAGCTTCTTCTTCACATGACATAGGTGTGTCATCATCACTGCAATTTGCGGTAGCATGGTTTCCGCCACAATGATTACAACTTTCACGTTGTTCTTTAATCTCTTTGTATTGAGCATCCATTTTAATTGCCATGGCATCCATTCTTGCCATAATTTTGTTAGTATCAGAGTTACAACTGCCTTCATCAGCGAAAGCAACAATTTTACGAAGAAATTTTTTTGGTTTTTGTTCTTTTGCCCAATGCAGTTTAAGTAAGACTTTGTCTTCAAGGAGTTGATATGCTTGATTTGGTGTTTTATAGAAGAATATACCACCGGCTGCAGCGTTTAAAGGTTCTTGAGTTATTTCATCAAGACCGTGGTAAAAGATTTTGATTATATTGCCTTTTGTCAAACCGTGTCCATGACAGTTTCTTAGCAGTTCTTTCATTCGAACCCATGCTTCGGTGAGATTTTCACGTTCATGTTGTGAGAACCCTCGGATTTCTCCGAGAAGTTTATCAAATAGAGCAGGAGGAAAATATCTACTAACGAAAGCAGTACGAAGTTCGTCCCACGATTCAATGGTTCCTTCATCGAGTTCATCAAGCCAAGTTTTAGCTTCTCCCGTTAAAGATAGAGGAAACATCATGAGTCTTACCGCTTCAGTTTCGGTAGCTCCGTATTTGAACATATCGCATACGCTTTGAAATTCACGAATGTGTTTGTGAGGATCAGTTTTAATTCGGCCATCAAATTGGTTTCCCTTGACAAGAGTTAAGCGATTTCCTTTGATTGCAAATTCGTTTGCGGTTTCAGGAATGGTAATAGCTGGTCCAGGGGTAGGTGCAACAATACTATCGTTGGCCCACATTGGCTCATTGTCAGCGTCATCCATTGGATCATAAATTTGGATTAATTTGATGTAAAATCTGAAGTTTGAGATATCGTCAACAGGTGTGTGGTGAACACGAGGTTGTTTGGATCTTTCGTCTTTTTGAGAAAAAGGAACTCTTTTGTTATTACGTTTTCTTTTGTTTAAAGTTCTTTCAGGTTCTGATAGAGGTGAAATGGGCTCAGTTTCAACTGAACGAGTGTGCATTCAAAGATAGAGAGCTAAATTTAAATCAGTGTGACAAATTTCGTTTTTTGAGTAAGTGAGTGCGGCGTATACGGAATAGTGTGCAGCGTACTTGTGTGAAATTGCTGTGTGCCGCGTACTTGGTGACAAGTACGGCGGTGTTATTTTTACCGAGAAGATTAATCTCAAAAGATGGTGAAAGAAAATGATTCTTTTTGGTTTTTATGAAAAGGTTCGTGAATTTTAAGAAAAATGTTACGGATTGAAGTAAGTGCGTCGTACTTGGTGACAAGTACGGCGGTATGTGTGTGTTTTGTGTATAAGTGCGGCGCACAAGTGTATTTGTGTGGCGTGCTTACTGCAACAGAGGAACAGAGGGATCTGATTTTTGAAGAAATTTTTGGTTTTGTTTGCTAATTTTACTTCGAAAATACTTAAGGAACAGAATTAAGTCCCCGGCAGCGGCGCCAAAAACTTTGATGTGTAAGGAAATCTTTCAATTTATAATACTAGTTTCACCGATTTTAATAAACCAAACACACGGGTAAAGTATAACCCCCGTTGGTAGTATTAGATTAAGCTAAGACCAGATCGTATCCACAGGGACTTAGTTCATTCGGATTAAGTATAATAATTAGTAAAACAAGACAAGTAACGATTATAGTAATATAAGGAATTCAAATATTAAAACAAATGATTGCTTGGATGGCTTAGATAATCAAGTAACAATGCTTATGTTTGATCTAAGTTTGATAAAGGAGCACAACTTATAAGAAAGCTATTTTCGTCAAAAGAGCGATTTCATAACTCATAGGTTCAATTCAAGATTAATATCTACCCATTAAGAGATTTCTCTCAAAATAGTATTTCATATCAAGTCTAGATTATTATTGATTCTTCTAAGTGGATTTCTCCTTTCAAAGACTAGTAACGCAGACAAGTTCCTAGAATTGCATTTAACACATTGGTTCTTTCGGCCTATCCCAACATATTATATTCAACCAGTTTCAACAAATAAACGTAATAAGAATAGAGATGAAATGGTTCACAATATAAACTTGAAATTGGTAGAGATCAAAACATAATCATAAGTCGCTTTATTATATTCACATATCCAAGCAATCACAAGAGGTTTAGCCTCTCATGGCTAATGAGTTCATAACAACAAAAGTGAGTAAATAGTAAACAAGAGACATACAGATTGGATTGATCAAATGATTACACAAGTGTCACAAGTAACCAAAAATTCGACACCAACAAGTATCTAACACCCCCTGTTCTGATTCGTTCACCCCTGCAAATGGCTCTGGATCACGTAGTACTTCGGACTTTACTTAGTGGAAATTGGTTATAGAGTGGAGAGTTCAAATACATGCAGATGAGCTTTATTTATAGGCAATCTGATATGCGAAGTACGGCGCACATGCTTTGTGAGTGTGGCGCACTTTCTTATTTTCTTGGCGCCAAAGTTTCATAAATGCAGAGGAAGTACGGCGCACTTTATTACAAGACTGGAAAACCGGCGCACTTGGCTTGCATGAAAAGCTAATCATGGAAGACTTCTGATCGAGGTAGAACCTAGCTATGAAAGCAAGAACCTCTGGTCGTAGTCTCAACGAGGGTTGAATGGATCTTAGTCGTTCAAAACCGTGAGTTATGTGATGTGAATGGGTTTAAAGATATGTTTTGGGTTTAATTACGCTACTAAACGTTATTTAAAACTTAATGAAAAGTAAAACGTGAGTAAAGAAGTTAAAATGAACGAGAAAAGAAATCAAAACGTTAAAAGAAATAAAAGAAAGAAAGAAAGATAAAGTAGATAAAAAGAAATTGAAATGAAATAAGAAATGCAAGTTGTTTTTGGTTTATAAGTTCAATTAATAAAAGAAAAGTAAAGTAAATGTTAAAAAAGAAAATAAAACAAGTAAAAGAAAAATAAGCTAAGTTAAAAAGAAATTAAAGAAAATTCGGCAGTGTTTCGTTTAGGAATGGACCAAACAAAACTCCACTCGAAGAACGATGGAGAAAATAAAAGTCTTACTCGACTTGTAAAAGAAATACGATAAGAAAAGACTAGAACAAGACACGACTCAAAGACTTAGACTAAAAATAAAGTTGACTCAATAAATAGAAAAATAAACTCGCTAGCACTCTAAAAATATCAAAACTCGCTACCAACTAAAATCCATACTCGCTATCCCTAAGAAACAAACTCGCTAGGACATTAAAAAAAAACTATACTCGCTATACTAGGGACACAAACTCGCTAGCATGAAAGAAACCTAACTCGCTAGACAAAACAAAAAAAACTATACTCGCTATACTAGGGACACAAACTCGCTAGCTATATGGATACAAACTCGCTAGGCAGTTATACAAACTCGCTAGCCTCTAAAATCCATACTCGCTATCTCTAATACAAAAAAACCTAAACTCGCTATTAAACCCTAAAAAACACCAAACTCGCTACTAAACCCTAAATGACTTACTGGACATTAAAACTTATAACGTGACACAAAAATTTAATAAAAGGTAAATAAAACTTGTAAAAACTTGATAAATAAAACGTTAAGACACTAAAATAAGCTTAGAAATAAGCAAATAAGCCACGGCTTCTTTTGTAAGCCCTAACCCATAAGCTTTTTATGAAACTTAAATGAAAACCATGCAAAGGTGACAAGAAAATTACTAAAAACTTGTAAAGATTAAGAAAGAACTTGTAAAGATTAAGACAATAAAATGACAATAAGTAAATCAAGACATGAAAATTAAATTGACATAAATTTAAATGACAAGAATTTAAATGACAAGTAAAGTAAATGACATAAAATTTAAAATGACATAATAAAAAAAACTAAAATGAAGACTACAAAATTAAGACTAGCTTCAAAATGAAGCTTAAGGTGGGTATTTAAGGTTTCCATGGTGGAATCCTTTTACATCAAGCCCCCTTAACTCTATTTGTTTATGAAATGACACATAAACTTCTATTACACTACTAAACGACTTCTAAAAAGTAAACTTAAGTCCTTGTAATCTTGAGGAATATGTTAACGAGTCTTCATAAAGTCTTCAATGATATAAAAGTGACCACTTGCTCGAGTTTGGGAAGCTTATACATGATAATCATCTTTAATCTTCGATTAAGTATCTCTTTCATATTCACGAGCCTTTAAGTAATGAAAACATCGTCACGGGCTTTACTTGAGTAAATTTCATCTTTGACTCGGCTTCTTGACTCTTTTCCAAATCTCGTGCTCTTTTAGGGCTTTTTGGTTGGTTTTCATGCCATTTATGCAATATCCTTTCCTGCACAGTCACAAACACAAAAACACTATATCTTTGGCGTTTCACGTTAGTTTTTGGTCTTTTACACACTTAAACTAAGGTCAAAAATATGTGTAAAATAGCACACATCAAAATCCCCCAGACTAAGGTATTGCGTGTCCTCACGCAATGTAATCACGTCACGCCTTAAAGATAAATAATTTCACACCTCTCTTTACTAACTTTGAAAAGTAGCAAAACGTTCAAAAGAGATACGAAATCATTTATTCCCTAAAACGCCCCGGTTTTCCATTTTATTCCATATGCTACTCATATTATACTACTTTAGCTTATGACGGTGTGCTTGACTTTCATTATCTTTCAATAACGATTAAGGGTCATAGAGTAAGAACACGATTCATAGAAAAGTGACCGATTGGATAAAATTCATCGTCCCTGATTTTTCACAAGCTCCCAAACTAAGCGTAAAAACGGATCATTGTTTAATTACAAGTTAGATGCCAACGCTACTCATGGAAGTTACTCGTGTACCGCTTGCTCTCATTTTCATATTTTTGTATCTCTTTATTTTATTTTTGTGAGAGAAATGAATTTCTTCATAAGTATCTCGTTTCATAGTTTTTAGTCCGATAAAGATACCAAATTCAAACGCTAAGTAGTTATCGATCTTCTCTTAAGAAGGTTTGCAAGAGAAATGTGGTCCACATCAAGGATATTGGATACATACAAAGACTTTGGAATACATCAAAAATAGACATAAGTTGGCGAGTACATTTCACGTGCACCTCATGCGCCCGATCTAGGATCGTAACATGCACCTCACGCGCGACCAACTTTAGTCTTAACACTTAGGCACATAATCCATGAATCTAAACATCGATCCTTATTCTTTCTTTTCTTTTTCTTTTTCTTTTCTTGATACTTTTTTTACTTTTTTTTTCTTTCTTTTTCTTGCCTTAGTAACTTCTCAACTCCGAACCTTCACGGTTTTAATCCAAGACCTACCGCCAACTGCTAGGGTTGGAATCTAGGATCCAAGGTCCGATCTCAATCCGAAGTCTTAAAGCACCTTAGCTCATTCATAACAACGGGCTTTTGGGTAGCTCCGAAACCACATGCGTACTACGCTTATTCAACGACATACAATACAACTTCAACAAGCGTGTATCCATGATGTATACCCAATTTCCCAAGCAAAGATTCTCTCGAGAAGAAAAAGAACTACTCATCGGCTAAACCTAACATCTTTAATTATTTTGCACATATATGGGGTGAAGCAATTTTGTAGGAACAAAAAGTCATGAGTACCTTCGATGAGCTTTAAAGAGATCCAACTACTCTATGCTTAGCATCTAGCTTCTAAAGAAACTCTATCATTTCACGTTCTCCGCAAATTTAAAATCTCAAATAATGAGATCCGCGAATACTTAGCCATAATCATTATTAAAAGATTATATTGGTTAAGGGAAACAAGCTAGGGCTCAACACGCCCGGATCAAGTCAAAATTTTTATTCTCACTCTTACCTAGTAGGAAAGTCAAAAGCGGTGTCAAAACTTTTTATTCTATTTTTGCATAATTTTTTTCATTTTTTCTCATTTTTTTCTTTGGAATTTTTCAAAATTTTTCAATTTTTTGGATTTTGTGGAAAAACGGGGTTGCGTAAGTAAACGACAATGGTGAAAGTGCTAGGTCAATCAAATCGAAGATTCACCCCCCCAGACTAAAGATAAACATTGTCCTCAATGTTTTCAAGGTAAGGGTAATCCTAACAATAAATCTAAGGCCGTTTATTAAGTATGCCAAAGATACCATTAGTCGATAAGATTTGGATATATGATTTCCAAGCAAGCATCAAGACATGGGACTCGAGTGGAGATGCAACGATCCACGAGCACGAGAGTCATCATGAATTGGGGAAATCCTACACAAACACAAACAACCAAGCAAACACAAGATTGGAAGAGGTCGCCCTCCTCGCGTTACTTATTAGATAATAAAATAAAAAGGATAAGCATGGGGTGCCTCCCACGAAGCGCTTGTTTAGTAACGAGTCGTATAGCTTAGACTCGCCCCGAATTTACTTGTCCTTGGGGGAGCAAATGAAACACATATTTGACACAAAAGAAGGAATGCCTGGATCAAAAACAACATCTTCACTCGCTGAGGAGTGTAAAACAAGAGAAGTCACAAAAATCACGGGAGGGTTGGTGGGGTTCAAGTAAAGTAAATTTTTGTGAAAAAATTTTCCCTCTCCCGGATCAAGAACAGTGTCCTCATTCCCCGTGTCAAACGGTAGTAAAGATTTTGTTTTCATTAATGATAAAGATTTTTGCTCAGGAGTGAGCGAAAAGCAATCATTTTCCTTCATCATTAAAAACTGCTCAAAATTTTTGTTTGGAGTTACATTCATCAAAGGATGAGTTTTACCATGCTCGAGTATTCCTGGATTAAAAGCTTTGTCTTCACAGGAAAAATCGGAAAGGTACTCGATGGTGGACTCATCGGAAGAAAACAAATCATCCTCAAACGAAGATAGATCATTTAGCTCAAACGTAGATTCCTCATTGATTGTTATCATTTTAAACTCCTTTTTGAATTCTTTTTCATCAGATTTTTCATCAAAAGATTTTTTCTCAAAAGATTTTTCATCAACAGATTTCCCATATAAAATATTTCGCCATTCGGTTTGATCAGCCTTGAAATCAAAAAGTTCATCATCACTTTGGTCATCAAAAGATTTTTCTTCAAAAGATTTTCCATATAAAATGTTTTTCCATTCACTTTGATCGGCTTTGAAATCAAAAAGTTCATCATCACTTTGGTCGTTGGTAAGCTCAAATTGCGAACCAAGTGATGAAGTTTGATTTGAGAAATTATCAACTTGTTTTTGATTCACTTGAACATCAACAAAATCATCATCGTCATTGTTTAATAAAAACTCCAATCTGCGTAAGTCGGATTCAACGTCCTCATCCTCTCGTGGAATGGAGTAAAGGAGAGCGAGTTCATCGGCGAACTCCTCAAGAAGAGCATCGACTCTAGAAGTGGTACTAAGCTGGTCCAGGGGTAGGTGCAACAATACTATCGTTGGCCCACATTATCTCATTGTCAGCGTCATCCATTGGATCGTAAATTTGGATTAATTTGATGTAAAATCTGAAGTTAGAGATATCGTCAACAGGTGTGTGGTGAACACGAGGTTGTTCGGATCTTTCGTCTTTTTGAGAAAAAGGAACTCTTTTGTTATTACGTTTTCTTTTGTTTAAAGTTCTTTCAGGTTCTGATAGAGGTGAAATGGGCTCAGTTTCAACTGAACGAGTGTGCATTCAAAGATAGAGAGCTAAATTTAAATCAGTCTGACAAATTTCGTTTTTTGAGTAAGTGAGTGCAGCGTATATGGAATAGTGTGCAGCGTACTTGTGTGAAATTGCTGTGTGCCGCGTACTTGGTGACAAGTACGGCGGTGTTATTTTTACCGAGAAGATTAATCTCAAAAGATGGTGAAAAAAAATGATTCTTTTTGGTTTTTATGAAAAGGTTTGTGAATTTTAAGAAAAATGTTACGGATTGAAGTAAGTGCGCCGTACTTGGTGACAAGTACGGCAGTATGTGTGTGTTTTATGTATAAGTGCGGCGCACAAGTGTATTTGTGCGGCGTGCTTACTGCAACAGAGGAACAGAGGGATCTGGTTTTTGAAGAAATTTTTGGTTTTGTTTGCTAATTTTACTTCGAAAATACTTAAGGAACAGAATTAAGTCCCCGGCAGCGGCGCCAAAAACTTTGATGTGTAAGGAAATCTTTCAATTTATAATACTAGTTTCACCACTAAAAAAAATTTCCACCCTAAATATGTGAGGTTCGCCCCTAGATTTGTTAGAAAAAGCCTTAGTGCTTATGAGTATACCGGTAGTACTTAGATTCTAGAACTTGCGTTAGTGATTCATCCCAAGACCACAAGTGAGACTACATTCGTGTAGTTAGGATTTACTACATGTTAAGAGACATTAGGATAACCCATGCTTTGAGCCTGTAATATAATTACATTGACCTCATTGGTCAAGTAATTCTCTCACACCTTTGCGATGTACTCATTTTTAGTATACGATACCCCTAGTACACCCTTCAGAGCCTATCGGTTTCGTTTCTAACTTTAAGTATTTTACTTAAAAGAAGAATTTGTTTACAATCAATCCCCAAATGTACACCCAAATCGCCTTAGCCTTCCTTGTATGCATTCACCTTTAGTGCATTATTGTTACAACATATGTTTAAACCCTTAGTTAATTGTCTAATTGGTTACATGGTTGCTAAGTCGAGTCATATCTTGTACATATTGTTTTGGGACGATTGGGACTCATGGGTAAAGTACTAGTGTGATGGAGTAATGGGGAAGAACATCAATTATTACCCCCATATGTGCACAAATGTTTTAAAGTACTCCAAATGTTTCGATTATCTTAATTCGAGTCATTAGAATAGTTATTTGTAAAGTATGTAAAAGTTCAAGTGTAAGGGGAGAACCACTTCCTTTTATGTTTATTTTATGTTTTTGTTATTTTATGACTAGCTTAAGTTGAGTCGAGTCTTGGCTTAGCAACGCTGCATTGTACATGTAATTGACCAAGATGATTAACTCGCCACCAGTAAAAATATCCTTTATTCCAACAAACCGTGTTTATCATATCCCTACACCTAACATTATAACCCTTGAAAAGCCCTCTTTGATAGTTTTCCTAGGTGCTTACGCCAAGTGGTGGAGGTTTTTGATCCTTTCCCAAGCCTATGGTAATCTATTTGCTATGACAGGTAGTGAGTGATATTTTTCCATTTCCATTAGTTATATATAGGTTTATAACACCCGAGAGATGAGAGTATCCAAACACTATTTGTGAGGTGCTAGGGTATGATTTCCGTGCTTATTATGACTAGGGTGGAATGATCATTTGTTGTAATTACTTTTGTATTAGTGTTAAATGACCCCTAGCTCATATTTTGATTGGAATAAAAGCGCATTTGCTTGAGGACAAGAAGTCTCAAGTGTAAGAGTATTTGATGTGGCGAAAAGTGTTACGGTTTTAGGGGGTCATTTAAGCCCTAAATCGTGATTTTATGGTCAAATATTGCCTTAAATCGTTCATTTTGTCATTTTAGGTACTTTTGAGAAGAATTCTGGAAAACATAGCATTTTGGACGTTTTTGGAGCAAAAAGTAAAGAAAACGACAAAGTCTTAAAATCATGTTGGAAATCATACCTGACGGCGTCAGACACCAAAAAGTGACGCCGTCACTTGAAGACAAAAGAGATGGATTTATGTTGTACCAGTCGCTTAAGAAAAGAAATCAAGATTTAACACCTGACGGCGTCAGGTGTTACAAAAAGAAGGTCGTCCCGTGTAATGCTAAAGAGAGACGTCCTAGAGGATTTTACAACGTGACGCCGTCAGAAGTAGATCTAGATGATCCGAGAACCCTAAACACGGTGAGTTGACGGCGTCATAAGCTAAAAGCTGACGCCGTCAGAATGTAATCTCTATATATATTTTAGGATTTTTCATTCAAAAAAGGGAGGAACTTTTTGGTGGAACACACACACAAACCCTAGTACGAATTTCAGACCTTCTTAAGGGTTTCATACCCTTGTTTCTTCCATATTCAATTAAAGATAAGTAATCCATCAATCATTCAATATGTCTATGTGTTGTTTGATTATATCTTATGCTTGTATTTCTTTTAACATGCTAGGCTAGGTTTATTTGTGTTTGCTTAGATGTAATGAAACCTAGTTATTGATTGTTGTTTGATGGTTTGTTATTAATTGATGTTGGGTGAATGATAATCGATGTTAGGCTTAAGAAAACTAGATAATCTCCTATATGGTAACATTCTTTAACGTCTTAAGAAACATGAATCGGATTTGTACTACGATTTTTTTTAGTGGTTGTATTTAATGCATAAGTGACTGTTAAGGAGGCCATGGTTAGGATACTAAACGTGTCGCCATAGGAAGAGATAGAAGCTTATAGAGTTGGGGAAGATCGTACACAGCCCCACGAATGGTATTAAGGAATGCAACCCGTCACCCACGCAATTGTAACAAACCTATAAATCAATAAAAGATAACTAGGGAGTAATGAAGTCTAAGTAAACACGTTTTCTCCGTATATAAGTTTTCTCATTTTATTTTCTTGTCATTTTATTTTTATTGCATTAGTAGTTTATTGGGTTAGATGACTAGCAACTAATTCCGCCCACTCTTCCAAAACCAAGATTTTTACTTGTTTTCCATAAAACATAAAAATACAAAAAGAATCATCCACCCCTAGACCTAATTAGACTACTTTCAATCCTAACGAACACTATTCCCCGAGAGAACGATCAATCCCCCGGTACTTGCCACTACACTATACTACATCGGTCAGGTACACTGCCTGGTGGGGATTGCAAGCTTCTCAAGATCCCTTGAGGGGTAAAACCTTTTGCGTAGACCGCAATCCACGCATCAGGAGCATTGAGGGAAACGTCACCTCGTCAAAGCCTCAATCCTTGGAAGAAGAAATGTCTATTGCCCAAAGATTGCTCTGCTCAGGGAAGCAACGATCACAAAAAGGAAGTTTGATGATTGTAAGACAACCAACAACAACAACAACAACCGAAATGGTAACCGTAACAACAACCGTAACTACCACCAGGAAAGGAACAACCACCATAACCAACAGAATCGTCGACAAGAAGCCGCCAAAGCTTACGTTGCTACACCAGCTGGAAACCCTGGATATGCTGGACTCGCTCCTTATTCTAACAAGTGCATGATGCACCACAATGGACCGTGTTACGCTAGGTGTGGAAGATGCCAAAGGACCGGACATAAGAGTCAGGATTGCAAGGCTACAGGAGCTAACTTGCAACCAGTGGCTGTTGTGTGCCATGATTGTGGAAAGAAGGGACACTACAAGAGTCAATGTCCCGACTAGGACAACACTGCACGTGGAAGAGCATACATGCTGGGAGATGGAAATGCTCAACAAGACCCGAATGCAGTCATGGGTACGTTCCTACTAAACAATCGCCTTGTTAAAGTTTTATTTGATTCTGGAGCCGATCAGAGTTTTGTATCTACTTCTTTTGCACCCCTACTTAATATTATCCCTACCAAACTAGACACCACATACGAAATAGAACTAGCCGATGGAGAGCTAGTGAACACTAACACCATAATACGGGGTTGCACCCTACACCTACTTAACGAACCCCTTCGTCATAGACCTCATGCCAATTAGACTTGGTAGTTTCAACGTCGTCATAGGAATGGATTGGCTATCCAAGAACCACACTAGAATCATATGTAACGAGAAGGTCGTTCACATTCCACTCAAATACAAAACCCTGATTGTTCGCGATGAGCGAAGTAAAACACGTCTAAGCATCGTCTCTTGCATTAAAGTTGATGAGAAGAAATCTGTTACGCTTTTAAGGGGACATTTAAGCCCTAAATCATGNAACTCTGCTCAGGGAAGCAACGATCACAAAAAGGAAGTTTGATGATTGTAAGACAACCAACAACAACAACAACCGCAATGGTAACCGTAACAACAACCGTAACTACCACCAGGAAAGGAACAACCACCATAACCAACAGAATCGCTGACAAGAAGCCGCCAAAGCTTACGTTGCTACACCAGCTGGAAACCCTGGATATGCTGGACCCGCTCCTTATTCTAACAAGTGCATGATGCACCACAATGGACCGTGTTACACTAGGTGTGGAAGATGCCAAAGGACCGGCCATAAGAGTCAAGATTGCAAGGCTACAGGAGCTAACTTGCAACCAGTGGCTGTTGTGTGCCATGATTGTGGAAAGAAGGGACACTACAAGAGTCACTGTCCCGACTAGGACAACACTGCACGTGGAAGAGCATACGTGCTGGGAGATGGATATGCTCAGCAAGACCCGAACGTAGTCATGGGTACGTTCCTACTAAACAATCGCCTTGTTAAAGTTTTATTTGATTCTGGAGCCGATCAGAGTTTTGTATCTACTTCTTTTGCACCCCTACTTAATATTCCCCCTACCAAACTAGACACCACATACGAAATAGAACTAGCCGATGGAGAGCTAGTGAACACTAACACCATAATACGGGGTTGCACCCTACACCTACTTAACGAACCCCTTCGTCATAGACCTCATGCCAATTAGACTTGGTAGTTTCAACGTCGTCATAGGAATGGATTGGCTATCCAAGAACCACGCTAGAATCATATGTAACGAGAAGGTCGTTCACATTCCACTCAAAGACAAAACCCTGATTGTTCGCGATGAGCGAAGTAAAACACGTCTAAGCATCGTCTCTTGCATTAAAGTTGATGAGAAGAAATCTGTTACGCTTTTAAGGGGTCATTTAAGCCCTAAATCGTGTTTTTATGATCAAATATTACCTCAAATCGTTCCTTTTGTCATTTTAGGTACTTTGGACAAGAATTCTGGAAAATGGTGCATTTTGGACGTTTTTGGAGTAAAAAGTGAAGAAAACGACAAGGTCAATAAACCATGTTGGAAATTGTACCTGACGGCGTCAGGAATTACAAAGGGACGCCGTCACTCATTGCGACAAGAGGTGGATATCACGTTTTCACTTGACGCGCCAGAAGAATTATTGAAGATTAACACGTGATGGCGTCACGTTGTACAAGAAGTAGGCCGTCACGTATTACTCCAAAGCGTGATGGCCTAGAAGATCTATAAGGGGACGACGTCAAGCAGATGGATTGGACAACAAGAAACCCTAGCCACGGCGAGATGACGATGTCAGCCATTAAAAGGGGACGCCGTCACCAATGTAAATATGTGTATATTTTTGATTTTTCATTCATTAAAGAGAACTTTTGGTGGGGAACTTTTGGTGTAAAACCCTAGTCTGACTTTTGCAGTAATTTTAGGGTTTCAAACCCTCTTTTCTTCCATGTTCAATTGAAGATAAGTTATCCTTTAATCATTCAATATTTCTATGTGTTGTTTGATTATATCGTATGCTTTTATTTCATTTGACATGCTAGCTTAGATTTACTTATGTTTGCTTAGATCTAATGAAACCTAGTTATTGATTATTGGTTGTTGGTTTGTCATTAATTGTTGTGGGTGATTGATTTTAGCGCTAGGCTTAAGAAAACTGGCTAATCTCCTATACGGTAACTTGCTTGAACGTCTTAAAAAACGTAATCGGATGTGTACTACTGTTTTATTGCTTGTATTAAATGCATAAGTAACTATTAATGAGGCCATGATAGGATACTAAACATGTCGTCATAGGAAGAGATAGAAGCTTATAGAGTTGGGGAAGATCGTACACAGCCCCACGAATGGTATTAAGGAATGCAACCCTTCATCCACGCAATTGTGACAAACCAATTAATCAATAAAAGATAACTAGGGAATAAGGAAATCTAAGTAAACACGCTTTTCTCCATATAAGAAGTTCTACCATTTTACTTTCTTGTTATTTTATTTTATTTTATTTGTTTAAGTAGTTATTTGGGTTAGTTGATTAGCAACTAATTTCGCCCCTCCTTCCAAAACCGAGATTTTAATTGCTTTAATAAATATATAAAAAATACAAAAAGAATCATCCTTCACTTCTAGACCTAGTTAGATTAGTTTCAATCCTAACGACACTATTCCCCGAGAGAACGATCAATCAACCGGTACTTGCCACTCACTATACTACATCGATCAGGTACACTGCCTGGTAGGGATTCCAAGCTTCTCAAGATCCCTTGAGAAGTAAAACCTTTTGCAAGGTTGCAAAACCACGCATCAAGTTTTTTGGCACCGTTGCCGGGGAATAGTTATTGCTTAGGTTGAAATTTATTTTTATTAGGTCTACTCACTAGATTCCTTTCTAGTGAGATTTTATAGGATTTCTTTAGTCTATCTTTTTCTTCGTTTCTTTGTTTGTAACCATTACCATCTGCCATCATGGAAGGTGGTAATATCTTTGATCCCGCCAACCCACCACAACAAAACCCACCACAACCAAACCAACCTCCTAGAGCACGCACTTTAGGAGAATACTCCTGTCCTAGCTACCAAGGCTATCGAAACACCATTGAGCTCACATAAGGAGCCAATGTGTCTCCCTTGCGATCTGACACCATCGGGTTGGTGCAAAGTGGATGTGCATTCCATGGACTTCGTTCCGAAGATCCAAACCAACATCTCAAGGATTTCCTCAAAATCGTAGATTCCATAGACCTTGATGTTGAAACTCGAGAGACGACCCAATTTTTAACGTTCATAAACACAAAAAACACAAAAACACGATATCTTTGGCTTTTAACGTTAGTTTTTGGTCTATAATAGTCTAATAATGGTGAATAAAAGGTATGTGAATAAGCACATACCAAAATCCCCCAGACTAAGGTATTGCGTGTCCTCACGCAATGTAATCACATCACGCCTTAAAGATAAATAATTTCACACCTCTCTTTACTAACTTTGAAAAGTAGCAAAACGTTCAAAGGAGATACAAAATCATTTATTCCCTAAAACGCCCCGGTTTTNAGATTCCTTTCTAGTGAGATTTTATAGGATTTCTTTAGTCTATCTTTTTCTTCGTTTCTTTTTTCGTAACCATTACCATCCGCCATCATGGAAGTTGGTAATATCTTTGATCCCACCAACCCACCACAACAAAACCCACCACAACCAAACCAACCTCCTAGAGCATGCACTTTAGGAGAATACTCCCGTCCTAGCCACCAAGGCTATCGAAACACCGTTGAGCTCACTCAAGGAGCCAATGTGTCTCCCATGCGATCCGACACCATCCGGTTGGTGCAAAGCGGATTCCATAGACTTTGTTCCGAAGATCCAAACCAACATCTCAAGGATTTCCTTAAAATCGTAGATTTCATAGACCTTGATGTTGAAACTCGAGAGACGACCCGATTGCGTCTCTTCCAATTCTCTCTACATGACCAAGCTAGTCAATGGTTTGAGCATTTACCCGCGGGATCCATCACCTCTTGTGATGATCTCACCTCTCGTTTCCTTGCTCAATTTTTCCCACCGGGAAGAACCACCAAGTTAAGGAATGACATCTTGATGTTCCAACAACGTCAAGGCGAAACTCTTTACGAAGCATGGACTCGTTTCAAGGACTTACTTCAAAAAGTCTCTCATCATGGCATAGATCTTTGGCTCCAAGTCCAAATCTTTTATGACCATATCAGTCTTTCCACAAGGCAAACCATTGACCAAGCGGCCGGTGGTAAGCTACATGATTAGAGTGCGGAAGAATCATGGGAACTCATAGAAGATCTTGCTCTCTATGACAACGAAAGTTGGAATGATCCCCGTGATTTGAATAAAATGGTCAAGGCAATATCTTTGCCTTCGAATTATTCAAGCATTCCCGACCGTAGGATCATGGAACTTGAAGACCAAGTCAAGTTTCTCATGAATTCCTACGAAGCTCCTAAACCTTCAAGCCAAGTGAACAAAATCACTTCTTCATGTGAGTATTGTAGTGGTACCCACGACACTCGTGATTGCATGGAACTCCCCGAACAAGCTTTTGCAGACTACTCATCCTCGCGTACCGACGGAGCGGGAGACAAGTGGTACACTTTCAAACCCGAGCCAAACCCTTACGGTGATTCATATAACCCCTCTTGGAAAAATCACCCAAAATTTAGGTGGAAACAAAACCAAAACCCGTCCCAAAACAATTCCTCCAATCCACCTAATCGTTTTCAACCAAACGGTTCGACCTCAAACCGTACTTTCAACAACAATCCTTCCAACAACTATGGTAGTACCAACAATTTTGAAGGATTGATGTCCAATTTTATGGCATCTCAAGAAGCTCGTATAGCTAAGTTTCGAAGCCGATTTCAAACAAAAACAAAGTGAGATGACAAATAAGATTGACACAATGTTGAAAGTTCTCAATGACCGAGAAATGGGAGCACTCCCGAGTGACACGGTCCCGAACCCGAAACTAAACGTTAACGCCATCTCATCGGTTTCGTCCCCTGGTTCTTGTCCACAATACTATTCAGTGAACGCCATGAGCACATGTTTAAAGCAAACCCAAATTCTTCAAAAAGACCACATAAGTAAGACCTCTAACACTAAATCGGTCAATAACATAGTTGAAACACCTCCTACACAAGGCCTTGACGATGAATTCAAGGAACTTCACCTTGAGCGCCCCGTCATTGATGTCTTAGCCCGTGATCCCTGCTACAATGCCCTTTTGGAAAAATATGATGAGAAACTTAAGGTAGGTAAAAGAAGGATTGATGTCCAATTTTATGGCATCTCAAGAAGCTCGTATAGCTAAGTTTCGAAGCCGATTTCAAACAAAAACAAAGTGAGATGACAAATAAGATTGACACAATGTTGAAAGTTCTCAATGACCGAGAAATGGGAGCACTCCCGAGCAACACGGTCCCGAACCCGAAACTAAACGTTAACGCCATCTCATCGGTTTCGTCCCCTGGTTCTTGTCCACAATACTATTCAGTGAACGCCATGAGCACGTGTTTAAAGCAAACCCAAATTCTTCAAAAAGACCACATAAGTAAGACCTCTAACACTAAATCGGTCAATAACATAGTTGAAACACCTCCTACACAAGGCCTTGACGATGAATTCAAGGAACTTCAACTTGAGCGCCCCGTCATTGATGTCTTAGCCTGTGATCCCTGCTACAATGCCCTTTTGGAAAAATATGATGAGAAACTTAAGGTAGGTAAAAATGGGACTGCTTTCGTTCAAAACAAGTTACCTAAGAAATTAGATGATCCGGGCATATTTGTTTTACCTTGTAAGATAGGGAACTCCAAAGCTTTCGATACACTAGCCGATCTTGGATCAAGCCTTAACTTGATTTCTTTGTCTCTTTACACCACTATTAAGCTAGGAAAGTTAGAGGAGACGGAAGTAATAATTGGTCTAGCGGATGGAAGCGTAACCCACCTGGCTGGAATGATTAAAGATATAGTAGTTCACTGATTCGTTGTTGTTTATGTGCAAAACAATTTATCAAAAATACCAAAAAACGTGATGTCAATGTTATCGTGAGACAACAAGACGTGGTGAATTACAAGTAAACCTTTTAGGAAAAAGATTACCTCGTAAATTCGTGAAAGCGATATTTTTAACACCGGAAAGTGATTTCCTGGGTCGTGTCCCAACGAGGTGTGAATGGAAAGTATCGTGAAAGGAATTAGATTAAAATGCTTGTATGATAGGTCGTGAGAGTTATTTGGTATTACGGTACGTTAAATTAACAGAAATTAAGAATTAAAGAACGAAAGTTGAAATAACGCAACCTAAAAGGGAACAAAAGCAATGGAAAACTAGGGAAGTCCTAAAATACTACGGGAAACATAATTAGGAAGCGGGAAATCCTAAGACACAATTTAAACAAGTAACGTGACGTTTATTCTAAATAAACGTCAACGCGGAAGCAAAAACGTGAAATTTAAGCTACGCAAGTCCTACGGGCATACAAACAATTTTCTAACGCACTAAAAGACAAAAGAAAATTTTAGAAAAAAGAAAATTAAAAATTTGATAAAAATTCTAATTATTATGAATTAAATACTAATTAAACTAAATTGAATTCTAATAATTAAATTAACAAACTAAAAAATTTGAAATTTTTTTACATAAATTCTACTAATTAAGACTGAATTTTGAAAAAATATAAAAAGTGGTGGTCTAGTTTTACAATAAGTAGAAACAAGCTAAATAAGCAAATAAGCAAAAAAAAGTAAAGCTTGGTTAAATAAAAAATTTGGGTAAGTATGAATGAGAAAAGACCCTAGGGCAGTTGGTAGTGTGGTGTGGTGTTGTGTCGTTTCTTTGTGAAGCCAAGAGGTCTCAGGTTCGAGCCTGCCTCTTGGCTTTTTGCAATTTATTTTTTATTTTTTTTCTTTTCAAACACACTTAAGTAACAATAACAAACAAATTTAGTAAAAACAAATTCGTTGAAAAACTTTAATCAATCCTGTCCAAGATCAAATTGCAAACAGATTCAATGTTTTGTTTCAAAGTGAGCATTTAAAGTTTTGAATCACACCACAACCAATGAGCCAAATCAGCCAATAAGTTAATAAACCCAAAAAAAACTTAAACAGACACAGCAAGATCAACAAACAACATCAAACAGCAATAATCAACAATCAACAATCTCAGTATACAAGAACAAGAACAAAGTAGTAGCAGCAGTAGCCAAATAAGGGCAAAAATAAGGAGCAAAATAGCAGTGAAATTAAGCAAAATTTGGAAAATGGAGAGTACCAACATATAAACAACCAAAGGGACTATCTAAAGCAGCAAAGAACACAACGATTGGTCGAGAATTGACCAAGTAATGATCAAATCAAAATGGGTCAAAACTGGGATGCAGGGCATATCTCAGTCAGATAAGCAGTTTCCAACTCAAATTTGAGTGACCAAATGATTTGCAAATTGTGATTTTCTTTTGAAATTGGTTAACAACCTAGCAAGGACCCTAAATCAACAAGAATTTTATATTTTCAACAAGAATTGAACTCTAGAATCTCATATGAAATCTGTCCCATTTTTCAGTATGCAACTTTGACTTTTTAAGTTTTTTGCCCAAGGTGGACTAAACTGAGATTTTAGTGATCCTAGGATGCTTAATCAGTTGTATGAAGTTAAATGAGGACTATGTTAGGATAGCTACACAAATTTTAAACCAACATGAATGATTTGGACTCCTAATTCACCCACAGTGAAACTGCCTTGAGATTATTAGGCCAATTTTGACTTTTTTACTTTTAAAGTATCAAAGGATGGTTTTGACTAGTCTAATATGACCTTAAGAGTGAAGCCTAACTGATTTTACCCACTGAGAGTAACCAATACTCAGTCAAACAAGCCAATCCAAACACCCCTTTTCTAAACTGTTTTGATAGTTTTCAAAGCAATTAAGCAATTTAAGTAATGAAACTGATAAATAAGCTGACACTGAACTTATATGAACACAATTAAGCATAAATAAACAGCAATTAGCATATATAACAACTTATAACAGATTATGCAAGGATTACACTAAAATCTTAAAAATTAGAAACAATACTAGACAACCTTAACCACTAGCTAAACTAGGGTATCTTGAAACTGCAACAAGCTCCTAGCTTATCAAAGATAAGCTAGGTAAAAGTCCTTCTTGCTATTCCACAACTAGCAACTTCCATAAGCTTCCAAGTCTAGTGCATAGGTAATATTTGCTACTGATTTGTTAATTTTAAGTTTACTTTTAGCTATTTAGAACCTAAATGAGCTTCTGGAAATATTTGAGAGAATAATAAGCTTAAACAAAGAAAGTTGGAATTTTAACTTAAAAGATAAAAATGAGAACAAAGCTTGGAATTTAAAAACTGAAAACTTGAATTAACCTTGAAAACAGATTACAAAATGAAAACTAGTTAACTAAATTAAAGAACTACCTGAAAATTAAAAACATACATAACTAAGCATGCCTCAAAGGCTTACATAAGCTAGTATTTATACTAAACTAGAAAAACTAGGGTTCCTCTCTTGTGTGCTTATTTTGTGAGTGAAAACAGCTCAGATAGGTCCCTTGTGCTTTCTTGACCAAATCCCAGCCATCAATTTTAGGTTTGAGTGATCCTAGCCTTCAATTGGGTTTTGGCGCCAATTTAAACTTGAGGATTGGTGACATGGAAGTGGTAGATACAAGTTTGTGAGAAGGTTTTGGAGATAGTGGGATAGGGAGTTGTGTTTGGGGGAGCTTTTGAGGAGGTAGGGGAGGAGTGTTGCAGAAGCCATGGTGGTGATGGTGGTATATATCCTGGGTAAAACGAGGGAAGGGAAAAAGGGAGAGTTTGACAGTTTGACCTGGAATTATAAAAATGTGGGGTGGATTGGTGTTGGGCTGGAAAAGAAATTGGGCCAGTGGAGGGGTTAAAGGGTTAATGGGTCTATGTTTAATGGGGTAATGGTTTTGGGTGGGTTGGATTTGTTTGTATTTTGGGTTAGATAATAAAAGTGGTCCGTTTGGTTTAAGTAAATAACAACAAGGACCAAAGTTGCCAAAGCTGAAAATTAGGGGACTAATCTTGCAACTGTTCCAAAGTTGTTATAGGGTCCTAACTTTCCACATTCCATAATCCAGGGACCTCAAATGATAACTTTCCCATTTTACACCTCTAAGGGCCAAAACTGCCAAGTCTCAAAGTTGAGGGGCCGTTTTTGCCAATTGTGCAAACTTGAACTCCAAGGGTTAAAATGTCATTTGATGATTGTTGGAGGATGATTGTTGACTTTTCTTCATAAAAACTCTCCAGGGACCATTTGTTACATTTTTTGAAAGTTGAGGGACTGATTTTGTCATTTCTGCATATTTGCTCCGTTTTTCGTCTGTTTTCAATCCTTTGTACCTGAAACACGCAAAAACACACTCCAAGGATATTTGTTACATTATTTGACCGTTTTTAAGTGTTTTTGGTTGTTTTGACTCGTAAAACGGACAAAAAGATATGTGCAAAAAGGCACATATCATTCACGTAGGAAGATTAACTATTTTAGCGGACTTCACGTCCTAGATATGGTTAGTGATACTACATGCCCATTGTTAATAGGAAGAGGATTTTTAGCTACCGCTAATGCTATGATTGATTGTAAGGAATCTAAGATAACGGTAGGAGAAGGTGAAACTTGGTCGGTCTACGATGTTAAGAAGCATAGCCACGATAATGAGGAGGAATCAACACCTCATTGGGTAGATATAAATAGGAGACCATCTAGATACGGACCTTGGGTTAATAGAGACTTCAGAGGACCCCAACGCCCATTTTACCTAGAAGAGGAATTTGTTAACCGAACACATACGGTAGAACAACTCTTGGCTAGGGACACTGAATTGGACCCATTTGAAGATCCTCTAGTTTTTAGGGAGATAATTGACTTCCTAGGAGTTTTGCCAATTAACTTAGGAATGAATAGGTGGAAAAGTGAGAATGATGAGCACAAATGGAATTGGAATAAACCACCTAAAGAAGGAGACGGATCATGNAGAATGAATAGGTGGAAAAGTGAGAATGATGAGCACAAATGGAATTGGAATAAACCACCTAAAGAAGGAGACGGGTCATGGCACATAAAGATGACATTATATGATCCGGATGGAGAAAAGTTTAAAAGGACGTACTGTACTGAGCATACCAATAGGAAACTTCAAGCCAAATTCAACCCTAAAGATGTCCTCGATGAGGAACTAACTTACATAGGGTAGAGCATGACTTTGAGTCTCGCTACAAGACTCGTTAATAAAGAAAAGCGCTTCTTGGGAGGCAACCCAAGCTTTGTTTGATTGTTTGTTTATTTGATATTATTTGCTTCCGTATGTATGTTTTATTTATATTGTCTATGGTTCATGTATCAAACATTTTGTGAAAATGCTTTATTTTGTTTTTAACTTCGTCTTAACTACATATAAAGGTATTTTGCAAAAGATAAGTGTAAGGGAAATCTAAATTTGTTTTAAAGAACGAATTGGACATGAACGATAACAATGTTAAACTAACATACATATTAGTACTTGTTTGAGTCAAATGCTTGTATCGAGTCATAATGAATATTTTGCAGAAATTCCAGGAATGAAGACATGGGTATTTCTGGAAATTTTCCGGAAACAAAATATAAAATTTCTGTCAGATCAATGATGGCGTCAGGCATCACCCGACGCTGTCAGGTGTAATTTTCTAAAAATTTTGCTGGTTTTGTTTTTCTGCCGGAAATGTAAAGTTTCGTAAAATCTTTAACATGTAAACTCCAGGAATCTGCAAATATTCATTCCACAAGCATTATATCTATACTTCCTTTCTAGGATTTAATTTTATATAGAATTTACCGCTGATTTTACACTAGGTTTTCTTGTTTGTTTTCTCAGTTAATTAATAGGTTATATTGGACAAGAAGATATACATGCAACATATCAAGCTTTTGGAGCTTCTTCAATCTTGAGTTTTCACATTTTCTTGGAGGAGGATTTAACCATGTTACTACATCATCCACACCGAACGAATCAGGGGAGTATTTGTTTCATTCTTTCATTTTCTTTACTTTTACATCTTTTAATTGAACAGTGGAGACAATGTTCGGCTTAAGTGTATGGGGGTAAATGAAGATTCCTTAGAGATTACAATTGCACTTGATTTTTGTCGAGTTTGATGGTAGATGTGTAATAAAACTAAGAGAAACACTTGTTAGGGTAATTTTAGCACAAAATTTAAAATTTTTTGCAACATATAGGAGTAAAACTTTAGTCTTAATAAGCGTCTCATGGATAGGAGTTATATGACTAGCACAAAAACCGTACCACTCAAAAATTTCCACCCCAAATATGTGAGGTTCGCCCCTATATTTGTTAGGAATAGCATTCATTGTTAGTGCTTGTGAGTGTATCGGTAGTGTTTAGATTCTAGAACTTGCGTTAACGATTCATCCCAAGACCACAAGTGAGAATATATTCGTGTAGTTTGGATTTACTACATGATAAGAGGCATTAGGATAACACTTGTTTTAAGCCTGTTTTATAATTACATTGACTTCATTGGTCAAGTAATTCTCCCACACCTTTGCGATGTACTCATTTTTAGTACACGATACCCCTAGTACACCCCTCAAAGCCTATCTTTTTCGTTTCTAACTTTAAGCATTTTACTTAAAGGAAAAAATTTGTTTACAATCCACCCCCAAATGTACACCCAAATCGCCTTAGCCTACCTTGTATGCACTCATCTTTAGTGCATTATTGTTACAACATATGTTAAACCCTTTGTTAATTGTCTAAATGATTACATGGTTGCTAAGGGCCTGTTTGGTAGGGGCTTTTTGGGGGAGCAGTTAGCTTTTTGTTACAAAAATAATCTCATCTAAAATAAAAGCTCCGTTTGGATACATTAACTTCAAGGTTTTATGTCAAACAAATAGCTCCTAAATGAAAAGCTGATTCAGGAAGCTTTTTAAACTTCTTAGAGCTGTTAAAACTTTAAATTACTGATGTACCCTCTAAACATTTATTTATAATTATAGATATGTCCTTTTATGTCATTTTACATCTTATAATTACATTTAATAGCTAACTTACCAAACACTTTGGCTATGTTTGGCGCAAAGCTTTTTGGAGCTTTTTGGGGCGATGAGCGGTGAGCAATGAGCTTTTTAATTTTTAGTGTTCGTTTGGCATGAGAGCTGTGAGCTTTGCTATTTTTTAAGAAAGCTCATTTTTTCAATGCTTCTTTATGAAGCTGTGAGCGGTGAGCAGTGAGCTGTGGCTACTGCTCACAGCTACTACTCACAGCTCACAGCTACTGCTCACTGCTACTGCTCACAGCTACTTTTGTCAAACATAGCCTTTTATTGAAAAACTGATACAGCTTGTAGCTCATGTTAACAGCTTTGTAGTTAACAGCTTACAGCTTACAGTTTATAGCTTACAGCATACAGCTTACAACTAATTTTGCCAAACATACCAATAGATTACCATAGGCTTTGCAGTTAACAGCTTACAGCTTAAGGGGTCATTTAAGCCCTAAGTTGTGTTTTTATGATCAAATATTACCTCAAATCGTTTCTTTTGTCATTTTAGGTACTTTGGACAAGAATTCTGGAAAATGGTGCATTTTGGACGTTTTTGGAGTAAAAAGTGAAGAAAACGACAAAGTCAATAAACCATGCTGGAAATTGTACCTGACGGCGTCAGGAATTACAAAGGGACGCCGTCACTCATTGAGACAAGAGGTGGATATCACGTTTACACTTGACGCGCCAGAAGAATTATTGAAGCTTAACACGTGACGGCGTCACGTTGTACAAGAAGTAGGCCGTCACGTATTACTCCAAAGCGTGACGGCCCAGAAGATCTATAAGGGGATGACGTCAAGCAGATTGANGTTTGGATACATTAACTTCAAGGTTTTATGTCAAACAAATAGCTCCTAAATGAAAAGCTAATTCAGGAAGCTTTTTAAACTTCTTAAAGCTGTTAAAACTTTAAATTACTGATGTACCCTCCAAACATTTATTTATAATTATAGATATGTCCTTTTATGTCATTTTACATCTTATAATTACATTTAATAGCTAACTTACCAAACACTTTGGCTATGTTTGGCGCAAAGCTTTTTGGAGCTTTTTGGGGCGATGAGCGGTGAGCAATGAGCTTTTTAATTTTTAGTGTTCGTTTGGCATGAGAGCTGTGAGCTTTGCTATTTTCTAAGAAAGCTCATTTTTTCAATGCTTCTTTATGAAGCTGTGAGCGGTGAGCAGTGAGCTGTGGCTACTGCTCACAGCTACTACTCACAGCTCACAGCTACTGCTCACAGCTACTTTTGCCAAACATAGCCTTTTATTGAAAACTGATACAGCTTGTAGCTCATGTTAACAGCTTTGTAGTTAACAGCTTACAGCTTACAGCTTACAGTTTATAGCTTACAGCATACAGCTTACAACTAATTTTGCCAAACATACCAATAGATTACCATAGGCTTTGCAGTTAACAGCTTACAGCTTAAGGGGTCATTTAAGCCCTAAATTGTGTTTTTATGATCAAATATTACCTCAAATCGTTTCTTTTGTCATTTTAGGTACTTTGGACAAGAATTCTGGAAAATGGTGCATTTTGGACGTTTTTGGAGTAAAAAGTGAAGAAAACGACAAAGTCAATAAACCATGCTGGAAATTGTACCTGACGGCGTCAGGAATTACAAAGGGACGCCGTCACTCATTGAGATAAGAGGTGGATATCACGTTTACACTTGACGCGCCAGAAGAATTATTGAAGCTTAACACGTGACGGCGTCACGTTGTACAAGAAGTAGGCCGTCAAGTATTACTCCAAAGCATGACGGCCCAGAAGATCTATAAGGGGATGACGTCAAGCAGATGGATTGGACGGCAAGAAACCCTTGCCGCAGCGAGATTACGGCGTCAGCCATTAAAAGGGGACATCGTCACCAATGTAAATCTATATATAATTTTCGATTTTTCATTCATTAAAGAGAACTTTTGGTGGGGAACTTTTGGTGTAAAACCCTAGTCCAACTTTTGCAGTAATTTTAGTGTTTCAAACCCTCTTTTCTTCTATGTTCAATTGAAGATAAGTTATCCTTTAATCATTCAATATGTCTATGTGTTGTTTGATTATATCGTATGCTTTTATTTCTTTTAACATGCTAGCTTAGGTTTACTTGTGTTTGCTTAGATCTAATGAAACCTAGTTATTGATTATTGGTTGTTGGTTTGTCATTAATTGTTGTGGGTGATCGATTTTAGCGTTAGGCTTAAGAAAACTGGCTAATCTCCTATACGGTAACTTGCTTGAACGTCTTAAGAAACGTAATCGGATGTGTACTACGGTTTTATTGGTTTTATTAAATGCATAAGTAACTATTAATGAGGCCATGATAGGATACTAAACGTGTCGTCATAGGAAAAGATAGAAGCTTATAGACTTGGGGAAGATCGTACACGGCCCCACGAATGGTATTAAGGAATGAAACCCTTCATCCACGCAATTGTGACAAACCAATTAATCAATAAAAGTTAGGGAGTAAGAAAATCTAAGTAAACACGCTTTTCTCCATATAAGAAGTTCTACCATTTTACTTTCTTGTTATTTTATTTTATTTGTTTAAGTAGTTATTTGGGTTAGTTGATTAGCAACTAATTCCGCCCCTCCTTCCAAAACCGAGATTTTAATTGCTTTCATAAATATAAAAAATACAAAAAGAATCATCCCTCACCTCTAGACCTAATTAGATTAGTTTCAATCCTAATGACACTATTCCCCGAGAGAAAGATCAATCCCCCGGTACTTGCCACTCACTATACTACATCGGTCAGGTACACTGCCTGGTGGGGATTGCAAGCTTCTCAAGATCCCTTGAGAAGTAAAACCTTTTGCAAGGTTGCAAAACCACGCATCAAAAGTCATGAAGTACATCGAGCGAGGATGTCAAGCCTTTTTGGCTCAAGTCACGGAGAAGAAATTGGAGGGGAAGCGACTCGAAGACGTGCCAGTAGTCAAGGATTTTCCTAAAGTCTTCCCGGAGGATTTGCCTGGTCTACTATAATAACCCGCAAAATCTCATCACTATCATTCCCACTACAAATACCTATATCAGGTATTTCACATGTAATTTTTTTTTTTTTTTTTTTTTTTTTGCTTTTTATGTGCATTCATTACTTGCATGACTCTCTAGACCTGCTCACGTATCCACACAAGCCAAATAACTCAACATTCACATCCTATAAACCCCTGGTATGTCAAGCATAAGATCACAACAACACCACAATAAGTAATTTGTCAATCTAACACACTAAACTCATCACAAAACCCTAATAAACCCTAATTGCACCTATGTGTTTACGGTTATCTTTAAAACCCTAATTGCTTACTGAACTAGTTAGTTTGAAAGTGTTCAAGGCTTAAGTATGAGTTACCTTAGGAACATTACGATAACTTAGGACCCTTAGGCACTAGTACAACCCATTAGAGCTTAGGTACAAGTCCCTTAGGCACAAAACCATAACTAGGTCATAACTTCCTGGAAACTAGGTTAAACTATCCCAAATCTTTACCATACGCCACCACCACTTAGTATAAGCCCCTTAGGACTTAGGAATAGTCATTAGACACTCATAGGACCCTAACTTAGGCACTAAACCCTAGGAAAAACCATAATCCCTAACTAGGCAAAACTAGGTTATAACTAAACATAATTTAACCTAAAACCTACCCTAACCTAGCAACCACCCTACCACCACCCCCAAGCAGCTTACCCGCCTACTTGTCACCCCTAAGCACCCATCCACACACCTCCATAGCACCTTACAAGTAGGTGCATCACCTACTTGTTCTAAACCGCCTATACGGCTAAACCACCACCACAAATACCCTTGAACCGCCTCTATAACCACCCTAAACCCCCTAAGCAGCTTACAAGAAGCTTACAAGTACCTCCCTACCATCCCATGGCTGCAAATCAGCCACAAGGAGGTCTCGTCACCTCTTTGTCACCCAAAAACACTCCACGGCCACAAACACCCCACGCCACCCTATTCTACCACCATAGCTTAGGTTAGTCATCCCATAGCATCTCCTAGTCACCCTCCACCTGTCCTTACCTTACTCCCCACGTTACTTAGCCACCACACCAAGTTTACTTAGCCATAAGGGCTAACGAGCCCTATATATACCCTCGCTACCCTCCCATTTCCAAACCACATTTTCACTTCTCTTCACCTCCTATACTCTGGTCCTTAGGGTAGTAATAGAACCCTTGAAACCTTAGAAACTGAGTACGATAAGCTTAAAAGCCCTATCGAGTTTAGTTTTGCCCTAGAAAACCCTAAAACCTTAGTTTGCCCACGTTAGGACACATACGACCTAGGTAAGCCTTCACCTTGATTCTAATAACCTTAGAACTAATCTAGGACTCCTAGGATATGCCTTAGAACCTTTAGATTAGCCTTGACCATTTTCATTTAGGACTTTCATTTTAAAACCCTAATTCTAGATAAATACATGTTTATATGCTAAAATGCCTTGTTATATGCTATAATCTGAATTAGGTAACTTAGTTAAGCATATATTAGTTAAAAATAAGCTAGAAAACTTAATTATCTCATTAAAATATAATTTGCATGGAAAAAGGACTAGTTATGCAATAGTTTTCACGCATAGGGGTATATGGTAAATTTTTGAAAATATTAAGTCTAGGGACTATTTTTGACATTTTTTAGAAGTTACAAGTATAAGGACCCTTTTTGCAAAGTTCTAAAACCTTAGGATAGAAAGTAAAATAAGTTATAGAGATATAAGGACTAGTTTTGCAAGTATTAGAAAGTTAAGGGTATAAATAGTAAATTCTAAAAACTTATAAGTTTAAGAGTCATTTCTGCCATTTTCTCAAAATATAGAAGTATAGGGGCAAATTGTGTAAATTCTAGGAACTTAAATGCCTAAATGTTATAAGTTTATAAGTATAGGGTAGATTTAGTAAATATATAAACTATAAGGGTATAAAATGAAACATTTGCTTAATAAATAAAAGTGCTATCTTTTTATGTGATGTGTCACAATAGTAGGGAGCTTCATGCGTGGAGTATCATGTGGATATTTCGTTTTGACGAGTTTGCTGGTTTACGATTTAAAGTGCCCTGGCTCCTCAAATGATTATTGCATATACTTCTGAGTTATGATGGCCCGAACGGTGATACATTATATTAAATACTAGTACTTAATAACATGACACAATAGTAGGGAACTTCATGTGATGAGTATTAACTTCTGAATTACGATGGCCCGAACGGTATTATGTTGGCCGCATAATACAATAGTAGGGAGCTTCATGTGAGGAATCTTATACTTCTGAATTATGATGGCCCGAACAGTGTAAACATAGCTTAGGTTAGTCATCCCATAGCATCTCCTAGTCACCCTCCACCTGTCCTTACCTTACTCCCTACGTTACTTAGCCACCACACCAAGTTTACTTAGCCATAAGGGCTAACGAGCCCTATATATACCCTCGCTACCCTCCCATTTCCAAACCACACTTTCACTTCTCTTCACCTCCTATACTCTGGTCCTTAGGGTAGTAATAGAACCCTTGAAACCTTAGAAACTGAGTACCATAAGCTTAGAAGCCCTATCGAGTTTAGTTTTGCCCTAGAAAACCCTAAAACCTTAGTTTGCCCACGTTAGGACACATACGACCTAGGTAAGCCTTCACCTTGATTCAAATAACCTTAGAACTGATCTAGGACTCCTAGGATATGCCTTAGAACCTTTAGATTAGCCTTGACCATTTTCATTTAGGACTTTTCATTTTAAAACCCTAATTCTAGATAAATACATGTTTATATGCTAAAATGCCTTATTATATGCTATAATCTGAATTAGGTAACTTAGTTAAGCATATATTAGTTAAAAATAAGCTAGGAAACTTAATTATCTCATTAAAATATAATTTGCATGGAAAAAGGACTAGTTATGCAATAGTTTTCACGCATAGGGGTATATATGGTAAATTTCTGAAAATATTAAGTCTAGGGACTATTTTTGACATTTTTTAGACGTTACAAGTATAAGGACCCTTTTTGCAAAGTTCTAAAACCTTAGGATAGAAAGTAAAATAAGTTATAGAGATATAAGGACTAGTTTTGCAAGTATTAGAAAGTTAAGGGGATAAATAGTAAATTCTAAAAACTTATAAGTTTAAGAGTCATTTCTGCCATTTTCTCAAAATATAGAAGTATAGGGGCAAATTGTGTAAAGTCTAGGAACTTAAATGCCTAAATGTTATAAGTTTATAAGTATAGGGTAGATTTAGTAAATATATAAACTATAAGGGTATAAAATGAAACATTTGCTTAATAAATAAAAGTGCTATCTTTTTATGTGATGTGTCACAATACTAGGGAGCTTCATGCGTGGAGTATCATGTGGATATTTCGTTTTGACGAGTTTGCTGGGTTTACGATTTAAAGTGCCTTGGCTCCTCAAATGATTATTGCATATACTTCTGAGTTATGATGGCCCGAACGGTGATACATTATATTAAATACTAGTACTTAATAACATGACACAATAGTAGGGAACTTCATGTGACGAGTATTAACTTCTGAATTACGATGGCCCGAACGGTATTATGTTGGCCGCATAATACAATAGTAGGGAGCTGCATGTGAGGAATCTTATACTTCTGAATTATGATGGCCCGAACAGTGTTATGTTATAACCTAAAATACTTAGCAACGTAACACAATACTAGGGAACTTCATGTGAGGGTTATATACTTCTGAATTATGATGGCCCGAACGGTATTATGTTGATAACATAATACAATACTAGGGAGCTTCATGTGAGGAGTCTTATATAATTCTCGATTGTGATGGCCTGAACGGTGTTATGTTATAACTAACACTAAAAACCCTAAAAATGATTACTTGAGAAAACATAAAATAAGATAACTAAAGCTTGACATACATCCACACCAACAAACCCCGGGATACGTGAGTAGGCAGTCTAGTCTCCGAGTCACTTTTGACATCAATCATATTTCACTAAGCCCAGGTGAGTTTTCATAGCCTCACACTTTTTAAAACGCTTTCTAAATGCTTTACAAACCCTGTGAGGGGGATACGTGCTACTTGCTTTACTTAAAACCGAATACAAGTCTTTTTCTTTGGTTGTTGCACGAGTAAACTATCTGCCACCACTACATAACTAAAATTCATGAATCTAATTAATCGTTTGGGATATTTTACCCACGCGAACGCGATATAGTTGATAGATCTATTGGAGTTTGACAACTCCCGTTGGTATTAACATCTCTCTGGATGGTACCAATAAGTACTATATTTGAACCCACTGAAGGATTAACTTTGGCAAGTTATCCTTCCCATCCCCTCATGTTGGGTCTGCAGCCCACATGACCTGGATTGTTAACGTGTGGTACATGAGCTTAGTACAACATACCCCACTCTTGATAATTGTGCATGCATCCCAATTATCATATACACACACACAATATTTTCCCAGATGGGTGTAACAACGAAGCCCAGGGAACTTGTATTCACTAACACTTAAACCTATGATTCTCACTCAACACCTAGTGTTGACTTTTTAAGCTTGTATCCTAGGTATATCATAATTATGGAGACATGGCAGAAGGAGGCACTGAACTCGGAGGACTTTCAATCTTGTTATCATTCACACACTATTTCACACTTAGATTCATGGACCTCATCTTAATAAAACTCTGATATTTTAATGAATGATAACTTATTTATAAAAACGTCTCTTTTCGAGTCGTTTTCTATTACTGTAACTGTGATTCCATGAAGTAATACCCCAACACTAAAGCCGCTGCGAAATGTGAAAATGGGGGTGTTACATCTATAATTGTGCATGCATCACAATTATCATATACACACACACAATATTTTCCCAGATGGGTGTAACAACGAAGCCCAGGGAACTTGTATTCACTAACACTTAAACCTATGATTCTCACTCAACACCTAGTGTTGACTTTTTAAGCATGTATCCTAGGTATATCATAATTATAGAGACATGGCAGAAGGAGGCACTGAACTCGGAGGACTTTCAATCTTGTTATCATTCACACACTATTTCACACATAGATTCATGGGACCTCATCTTAATAAAACTCTGATATGTTAATGAATGATAACTTATTTATAAAAACGTCTCTTTTCGAGTCGTTTTCTATTACTGTAACTGTGATTCCATGAAGTAATACCCCAACCCTAAAGCCGCTGCGAAACGTGAAAATGGGGGTGTTACATCTACCGCCAGCACGTCAAGTGGAATTTCAGATTGACTTAGTGCCGGGAGCAGCACCGGTAGCACAAGCACCTTATAGGTTAGCACCATCCGAGATGAAGGAGTTATCTGAGCAATTGTAGGAATTGTCAGATAAAGGATTTATTCGCCCGAGTTCGTCACCATGGGGAGCACCGGTGTTGGTTGTGAAGAAGAAGGATGGAACATTCCGGATGTGTATCGACTATCGTGAGTTGAACAAAATTACTGTGAAGAATCGATATCGATTACCGAGGATCGACGACCTATTTGATCAATTGCAAGGATCGAGTGTCTACTAGAAGATTGATTTAAGGTCAGCTTATCATCAACTGAGAGTTAGGGAGGAAGATATTCCTAAGACAGCTTTCAGAACGAGATGCGGTCACTACAAATTCCAAGTAATGCCATTCGGTCTAACAAATGCACCCGCTGTATTTATGGACTTAATGAACCGAGTGTGCAAACCCTATTAGGACAAGTTCGTGATCGTGTTCATCGATGATATACTTATCTACTCCCGTAACAAAGAAGAGCATGCTGAACACCTAAGAACCATACTAGAACTGCTCAAAGAGGAGAAATTGTACGCCAAATTCTCCAAGTGTAATTTTTGGATTGAGAAGGTACAATTTTTTGGGCATGTGATTGATATTCAAGGTATTCACGTGGATCCCGCCAAGATTGAATCTGTTAAAAATTGGACGTCACCCACCAGCCCTACCGAGATACGTCAATTTTTAGGTCTTGCCGGATACTACCGGAGATTCATTGAAGGATTCTCTAAGATTGCTAAGCCATTGACTGAGTTAACCCAGAAGAAGAAGAAGTTTGACTAGGGAGAAGAGCAAGAATCGGTGTTTCAATTCCTGAAGAAGAAGCTTTGTGAAGCCCCGATATTAGCATTACCCGAAGGAAGCGAAGACTTCATAGTGTATTGCGACGCATCAATTCAGGGTTTAGGAGCCGTATTGATGCAGAGATTCAAGGTAATAGCTTATGCTTCTCGACAACTCAAACCTCATGGGGAAAACCTACACCACCCATGACCTAGAATTCAGAGCAGTAGTATTCACTCTTAAGCTATGGAGACATTACTTGTATGGAACCAAGTGTACAGTTTTCACCGATCACAAAAGTCTCCAGCACATTTTAGATCAAAAGGAGTTGAACATGAGACAACGTCGTTGGTTAGAGTTGCTAGTGACTATGATAGTGAGATTCGTTATCATCCTGAAAAGGCAAATGTTGTAGCAGATGCCTTGAGTAGAAAGGAACGAATTAAACCCCTTAGAGTCAGATCTTTGGGAATGACAATTAGATCGCCTCTACCATCTCAAATCCTTGAAGTTCAAGCTGAAGCCCTCAAGGAGGAGAACAGACCAAACGAAAAGATTTATGGCATGCCAGAGAGTAAAAATGGATTCGTGAAGAAACCAGATGGAAGACTGTGTTTCAAGGACAGAAGTTGGATCCCACTATATGGAGGAATACGTGACCTTATCATGCATGAATCCCATAAATCAAAGTATTCAATCCATCCCAGTTCGGACAAGATGTACCGAGACCTAAAGAAGTTGTATTGGTGGCCAAACATGAAAGCTGACATTGCAGAGTATGTTGGAAAATGTTTGACCTGCTCAAGAGTAAAGGCTGAACATCAAAAGCCATCCGTCTTATTGATTCAACCAGAGCTACCAATGTGGAAATGGGAAAGAATCACAATGGATTTCATTACAAAACTACCCAAGACATCGGGTGGATTTGACACCATATGGGTCATTGTTGATCGTCTCACGAAATCAGCACATTTCTTGCCAATCAAAGAGACCGATGATATGAGCACTTTTGCTCGTTTATACCTGAAGGAGATAGTTTCACGGCATGGAGTGCCGATCTCTATCATCTCCGACCGAGACAGCCGTTTCACATCTAATTTTTGGCAATCTTTACAGAAAGCCTTGGGAACTAAGTTAGATATGAGTACCGCTTATCACCCACAGACTGATGGTCAAAGTGAGAGAACTATCCAAACCCTAGAGAACATGCTTCGAGCATGCGTGATTGATTTTGGAAAAGGTTGGGATAAACACTTACCGTTAGCAGAATTCTCCTACAACAACAATTACCACACTAGTATCAAGGCCGCACCGTTCGAAGCACTATATGGTCGAAAGTGTCGATCACTAGTTTGTTGGGCCGAGATTAGAGATGTTCAGATCTCAGGACCCGAACTGATTCACGAGACCACTGAGAAAATAGTGCAGATTAGGAAATGATTGCAAGCCGCCCGAGACCGGCAAAAGAGTTATGCCGACGTGAGAAGGAAACCAATGGAATTTCAAATCAGAGATAGAGTCATGCTTAAAGTGTCACCTTGGAAAGGAATGATCAGATTTGGAAAATGTGGAAGTTAATACCTTAGTCCCCGCACTTTTCCCAAATAATTATAGCAATTGTAAACTAAATCGTGTATATTTCACATGATATGTCAAACAAATTTAATCACATATCTAGTTTATCGTTTTTGCGATTATTCATTTTTTTGATATACATGCGTATATAGTTATATATATATACGTACCCCATTATTACTAAATTCTAGAACGACAACTAAATGAGGAGTAGTGGTATCTTATTGTTGAATAGCTCACTTGCGAACCTACGGACTAAACAGTAAATATCGGACAATCAAACCCGACAACTTTAATGGACACAACTCAATTACACCGCAATCTTAAAACCTTTTTTTTGTGCTTAACCACTCTTTTAAAACTAAAACAAGTAACACTAACCCAACTATAAGATTTATTTATGGACCTTATATTGCATCAAGCCAAATCCATTCTCTTATTATATATATATTTTTTTTGTTTTCGTTTGGGGGTCGGTCGGGTTTGGGAAAACAAAACGAACAACACACTCTATAAAACAACTTAAAATGTGTAACCTTATTATGTTTAACTACTTTCATTCTTCTAGTAACAAAACCAAAACAGTGACTATTTGTACACCTTTCTTCGTTGCCTCGACTAAACCTCGTGTGAAGGCCAAGCGAGAAAATGTCTCCTTGCCCTTTTCATCCATACACGATGTGTACCAAACCAGGAGGCCAACACCGTACATAACCCCATTGCACACTACCTACATATAAACAAAACAATGAGAGCCTTACTTGACCTTGGACTTCCAAGAACCATTTTTATGTTTCTCCTCTTTTTTCTAATCTCGACACACTGGACAAGACAACGCCCAGTCCACGCGCGTGAGAATTCTAGGCGAACCCTCTTGCATGCCTCGAACAGAACAGCCCATAAGTATTTTTTTCTCTGTTGCTTGCAATCGATGGGCAAGCAGAGAGACTATTAGCAAAATTCGGAGCAGCGCATTACACCCTAT
>LBNU01005110.1:44358-70953 GCA_014162995.1 Artemisia annua
AATTTTTATAAATAAAAAGAGTAAAAGTTATAAAAATAAAAGTTTTCTTTTAAAAACTTAACTTTTGGATTAATTTTGCAATTATTTTCGTTAGGGGACCAAAAGTGTCAAAGACATCAAACTGTCGGATATATGTTGACAAGCCGCGTATTTTGTACAACCAGGGGTATAAACTGTAAATATTTGGAAGTTAGGGTAAAGATGTGTAAAAATGTTCTTTTGTACTAAAAGTGTATTGTTTTAAACCTAAGGGTAAAATATATAACTTTTATAAGAGTAAGGGGAAAAGTTGTATTTTTATATAAGTTAATTATGGATATATAAGTATATATATGTGTAATGTTTTACGCTTAACATATATATATTGTAGATTAAAAATATTTAATAAATATTTTTACGGAGTATATAGAATACGAAGGCTAACAAGAATTCCTAACAATGACGATTTTATTTTAACAACATTATTACTCATAAAATTTTAATACTTCTAAAGCACGCGAAATCGTTGTCATCTCACACTGAGACTTTCACCATCTTATTTATCGTATCGAATCGACGACTATTATAAACTAAACATACATCACACTAATATAGGTCGCAAGTTGGAAGCTATTCGTTGCTATTCATAACCACTCCTGTTCACCTTTGAATTACAAACGAAACTACTGAGGTGAGTTCATAGTCCCACTTTTACTATGTTTTCAAATCCCGTGGGGAGATACATGCAATAAAACTGAACACAAGTATTTTCGGTATGCTATCCTGACTGATATTGTCTAAGTTACCACTTTTGCCAAAAGTCCCTCATATCATGAACCATTAATCACTTGCGAGTGAACGCGAATATAGTGAATAGATCTATTGGCAGTTGACGCCCCATTTGAAGTTAGCCTGAAATGGTAACCAAATGCACTTTGTTCGAATATAAATAGGAAGTTGGCAAACTCCTACGACGAGGGCACCATCACCTACATCACTTCATGATGTGGGCTATTTATATCATTTATGATTACTACTCTATGTTAAGGTTTGCGTGTCATGAGGCTTAGGACAATATCGCACACTTTAATGCTATGATTTTATCACTACTTGACTTGTGTTCAAACTTCTATAATTTAAACACTGTGAATTCACTCAACCTTTGTGTTGACTTTTTAGCATGTTTTATCTCAGGAAACTAAGTAGCTTTATGGCACGGAGTGGAGCAGGGCATTCTTTTGACTATCAATCAAATGATGTTATCATTCTTTTGAAAACTATTTCTTGATGTATTACTAAGACTTATTGGGATCTGAAATATTTATTTCGAACTATGATTTGAATGATAACAAAGCTTCCAAAACAACTCTTTCAAAGTTGTTTTCTATGATTATGACTACGATACTAAGATGTAATACCCCGATTTGACTTCCGCTGCATTATTTCAATTACGTGGAAAGTTAAGATACGTTGGACCATTTAAGATTATTGAAAGGATTGGTCCGGTGGCATACAAACTTGAACTACCTGAAGAGCTCAGTAGAGTACACGACACCTTCCATGTATTGAATTTGAAAAAGTGCTTATCGGATGAAACTCTTGTCATTCCGTTAAAAGAAATCCGAATCGATGATAAGTTGAACTTTGTTGAGGAACCCGTCGAGGTTATGGATAGAGAAGTTAAGCGACTTAAGCAAAGCCGCATTCCCATTGTCAAGGATAGATGGAACTCTAGTAGAGGACCTAAATTCACCTGGGAACGCGAGGACCAAATTCGTGCCAAATATCAACACTTATTCGATGAATCAACCCCAAACGCCAATTCAACTCTGGATTCCGGGACGAATCCAATCTAACGGGTAGGTACTCTCGTAAATTCCTATGTCATTTATTAATGCTAATCACTAAACGAATTCTAATCTATCCATAACTAAGCCATTTTTGCGAGCCATTTTTTTATGAATATAGCACCCGACTCGACCATTAGTCACTCCTTGATCGAATTATGAGATGCGACTTGAATAGCTCCCACTTGCGAAACGACACCTAAAAGCGAACCCCGTGATATATCTAGACTAAACTAAACTACACGATATATATATATATATATATATATATATATATATATATATATATATATATATATATATATATATATATATATATATCACCGTTAAAATTCTTATATATTTTCATGGGCCGAAACCGACACGAATCCCCTAAACACTAGCCCAGTAACACCTCTTTTCTTTCTTTGGGCCTCGAGTCATATGCTAGCCCATTATACCTTACTTTTCCTTCTCTTTTCTGCTTTGGGCCTTCGACACCACCACAAGCCTACCTCACATTTTTTTTCTTTTTCTTTGTTTGGGCTACAGCATCACCAAAGCCCACACCATAATATTTCTATTCAAAATTCAACATATAACACTAGTTTACAAAATCACATTTCACTTAACTTTTACAAATCACCATTTCATTTTCGTTCTCATTGCATAGCACCCGAATCGAACCCAACACCAAGTCACAAAACCAAGTTCGATACCAATTCCTTCTTTTGTTTCTTTTCTACTCGACACCAAGAACCCATAACCATTTCCTTTTTCTCTTTTGTCACTTCAAATCTTTCTTTTTCCTTGGTTCCCCATGTCTCGACACCACTCCACCCCTCTCTTTTTCTCCTTTGCGTGGAAGACCAACCAAGAACCAACACCAAGCCACCCTAATCTCAAAACCTAAGCTCATAAACAAATCCTCACCCCATACCACCTTTCCATGAACCTTATTAACCAAAGGGTAACATGTCCCCAAACACCCAACATAGTATCACATGTTTCTTTTTCTTCTTAATATAATCGACTAAGGAAATGCTATAGCACATGCATATTCCCTAACCCCTTTGTCCTACGCATAAACTAATCCAAGGAGTTATGACAGCCTCATGTGTTCACTTCTAACTCGACATGACCACACCAAAACTCTTGACCCATTTGTTCCATTCGACAAGACTCCTCATGCATGCTTTCTAAGCCATCACTTAAATAATCCAAAAACTATGCCTAAATCCCTCTATATAAACCATCAAACCCCACACCTTATCACACACTAACAAGCTACCAAACTACAACAAAAAACCACTTCATTTCTTTTATCATTGCTTCCCATTTTCTCACTGTCGAGTTACAAGAAATCACCCAAAACGATTTTGGGTCGTTTACAAGTCTTTGGGTCTTTATTTTTGGATGTGGGTTGTTATTTGGAGAAGTCCAAGGAGTTGTAGCTCGTGTTTTGGTTTCTTTCCCTCATACCACCATTCTCATTCGACACTTCACCACCTTTTGGTGTTGCAAGTATACTCGACTTTCTTTTTCCTTCTTTCGTTACTTACCTTTTCACTTTGCATGCATTCATAACCTAAATATCGAATAAATCTCATAAAACTTAAAAACTAAAACATGTTAAAAACCCACTAGAAGCCTTAGGAATGGCTCGATATTTTCTTATCTATAGGTGTTATACTTATATATTTTGCTACTACTCGTTTCTTTATACCAAGCTAAACCAAGATGTCGAAACCTGCAAACCTAATACTAATAAACACTACTTTAATCAGTCAAATCCTAAGCTCGATCGAACGTTTTCTATTAACTTTAAAAACTGATTTTTGGGCTTAAAATGGGCTAACGAGCCCAACAAAACTTTTAAATGGAATTTCGAAATAAAATTTTAAATCGAGATAGGTATAGATTAAAACTGATTTTTATGAATTAAATCAAGTTAAAAATAATAACTTTTATGAAAATAAAAATTAACTTTTCGAAAACTAAAGTTTGGACTAATTTTGCAAAATATTTCGTTAAGGGGTGTAAAGTGTAAAAACTATGAAAGTATTGGATCGAACCAGAAAATGGCATTTTTGAATAAAAGTTAAGGGTAGAAACTGTAAATATGATGAACTTAGAGCATAAAGTGAAAAAGTAATGCTTTGGACTAAAACTGTAATTATTTTAGTATAAGGGTATAAAGTGTAACTTTTTGCAAAATAAAGGGGAAGAACTTGACATAAATGTAATAACTTTGAAAAACTATATCTATTTTACTTTTATACATATACGATAATTATATTAAATATTTAACATAACTTTTTTTACAAATATATAATAACAACTTTATTATAAATATTTTACTAACACTTATATAAATCGATAACATTTTACGTATAAATAATAACAATTATGATAATAAGTTATTTTTGAACTTAAGGCATTTAAGACACACCAATCCGACACTATCACACATTCACACTGAAGCTTTTCACACATGTCATTTCACTCATCGAACCCGAAACACCTATAATAATCTATATCCATATCACAGTAATTTAGGTCGCAAGTCGGAAGCTATTCATTGCTATTCATTTGAGCACTAATCGAAATCTACACTACTAAGGTGAGTTCATAGTCCCACCTTTTAAATTGTTTTCAAAACCCCGTGGGAAGATACATGCGATAAATCGAACACAAGTATTTTTAGTATGCGATTATTCACCTGATATTGCCTAAGTTGATACCACTGCTAATAAGTCCCTCACCTCACGAACCTTAATCACTTGCGAGTGAGCGCGAATTTAGCTAATAGATCTATTGGAACCGGCAACCCACCTCTGTCAGCTTGATCAGTTGGCAGGAGGTGTGCTATATTCGAGTTTCAGGGAAGCTAGCATCTTCCTTCACCGAGGGCCCATTTCTCATCTACATCCCCTGTGGTGTAGGTGATTATATCTTTTATGATATCACCCGATTTTAAGGCTTGAGATTCGTGAACCTTAGGAGCAATATTTATATATGTATTTTACATATATGACACCCGATTTGAATCGAGACGAGACTATCTCGATTGTTTTTAAAAATATTTGACTTGTGTTCAAACTATTACGAATTTAAACTACTATGGATTCACTCAACCTTTGTGTTGACTTTTTAGCATGTTTATCTCAGGAAATTAGCGGCATGATGGCACGGAGCTGGCAAAAAGGGCACACAGGACCTCCCTTTATCTTTGAAATAATCATATCATTCTTTTCAAACTCGTCACCCCTTTGAAGCATTTTACTTCATGAAAAATGTTTTGTAACTCTGAATATTTGAGTTTTCATTAAATGATATAAAATATATCTTTTGAACTATTTTTCTATAAGATTGACTGTGATCAATTACGTAATTACCCCGAATAAAACTTCCGCTGTATTTCAAATTTTCTGGGTGTTACAAAGTCACGAGTTCAATTTATGATGTCTTATGTTTAAAAGAGAAATTTACACGTATACATTTTTACACTAGTGAGAACCCTCACGTCGCAACGCGCGGGAACAAAAATCCTTATTAAGATCAAATGAAAAATAAATAAGCATATTCTATCAATAAATAAATAAACATATATAGATAAAACTAGATGAGTATCCGTGTATAGCAACGAGATTTATCACGGCACATAATTATGATTGTGATATTTTGGTTAGGTGTTTTGTGTAACATTTATTTATACAACGTAAAAAATCAAAATGTAACTGTAAATTATTGTAACATATAAGGATTGTAAAAATACAAATTTTAATAGCTAATTTCAATATTTAAGAAATGAGATATATTAGTTTTTTAAGTTTCTGAAATTAGTTTGCAGCCTTTCAATTAAGTAAAAAGAACAAATTAGGTCTTAAATTAATTTTAAATTTTCACTTTTTTTATTTTTCCTTATCTATACTATCTATAAAGAGAAAATGGTCAAAAAGTCAAGAAGTGGAAAGTGAAAAATTTAAATTAATGTTTTGCCAAAATTACCCTTAATTAATGCATTTACCACTCCTTAATACCTCTAATTTAAAACTTAATCAAAAACTTAAATGAAAACATGAAAACTTACATTACACGTTTAAATTTTTTGCCAGCTTAAAAACATGGAAAGTTAAATGAATAATTAATACTCCCCCCGTCCCAAAATTATTGTCCCCCGACAAAAAACACACAATTTAAGAAAAACATAATTAATACAGCTTTCTCTCTCTTACTTTTTTGCTAAATGAACATATTTACCATTAACCAATTAATTAACACTTCTTTAAAGTTTGAAATATTAATTTCAACTAAAGGTAGTATAGTAAACTTGACCAAACTCCCCTATCTATTTTTAGTATTGGACAATTAATTTGAGACGTACCAAAAAAGAAAGATGGACAATTAAATTGGGACGAAGGGAGTAAATGAAAACATGGAAATGCAAAATTGTTTTGTCAACTTAAGAATGAATACACACGTATATAAAAACAAACTTTTAAATGCTAGACGAATACCCTTGCATAGAAACAGAATATTATAACGGCAGATAGTTATAGTGATATTTTGGTTACACAAAACGTTACACAAATCACTTAACAAAAATATCATTATAGCTAAATGCCGCTATAAAATTCCGTTGCACGAATACTCGTCTAGTTTATTAAATTAGTTTTAAGTTTTCACTTTCCATATTTATTTTCCTAGAAAAAGAAGAAATGAAATGAAATGATATAAAAGAAGTGGTAAAGTGGCCGACTTCACTCTTCTTTTTCTGAGATTAATAAATAAGAAAAATCAATCTCCTGAAAAACTTTTCCTTCTCCTCTTTCATCAACAACCAAACAAACCGCCCCCAAATCAATTCACCCCCAATTTATCAAAATCCAACCCTAATCTCAAATTATCAAACCCTATAATAATAACAATAAACCCTAAATCCAAACACTCCAAATTCAATTCAATTCAATTACTACAAAACAATGGACGCTGATTCATGGGCTGCTCGTTTATCTTCTTCAACCTCTAAACGTTATCAATACGCTCTTCAATCTCACCGATCATCTTCTTCTTCATCAGGTTTTTCTTTTTATTATTATTTTTTATTTTTTATTATTTAATTTAATTAAAGCTTTTATTTTTATTAATATTGATTAATTAATTGAAATGAAATGAATAGATATGTTTATGGGATTTGAAGATATTGAAATGGATGATGACGTCATCAGGGAGGAGTTTCCTTGTCCGTTTTGTTCCGGTTATTTCGATATTGTCGGTTTATGTTGTCATATTGATGATCATCATCACCTGGATTCCAAAAATGGGGTATTTTTATACTTTTTTTTTGTTCGTTTTTAAGTATCGTAAAAAAAAAATGGTTACTTTTTATTCATTTGAGATGTGGAAATCATATTTCGCAGGTGTGTCCGGTTTGTGCGGTGAGAGTTGGGGTGGATATGGTTGCGCATATAACCTTACAGCATGGGAATGTATTTAAGATATCCTTTTATTATTATTATTTGTTACGTGTTTAGCTTAGTGTTACTTGACTCTTTAGATTAAGGTTAAGCTCGTAAGCCTCGTAAACAAGCTAACACAAACACCCCATAAAGCTTCTACGCCATTCATCCTATTTTTATCGTCCACAGTTTACAAAACTTATATTTAGGATAGGTGCGTTTGTTGTAGATTTTAATAATCGGGATGTCAATTATAAAGTTGAATGTGTCGGGTATAACAGTTGACCTGAAAACATAAACGATTGAATGAAAATGGTAAAACGTGGAGATGTATTTTTGGGACAAACTAGAATAGTAAAAATTGGAATGGAGTATCTGATAAAAAGAGACTGATTATTTGTGTAGAATTGTATATATTGTATTATATTTCTCTGATTTCTGATCTTGAGGTTAAAAATGGGAATCCTTAACGTAAACTTACATGCAACAAAAGAGGAGAAGTCGGAAAGTTGGTTCTGCGTCAACGCTTTCATTGTTGAGGAGGGAACTCCGAGAAGGAAATTTGCAGTCCTTATTTGGAGGTTCCTCTTATTTAGCTCAGCCAGCCAATGTAGCAGCTGACCCATTGTTGTCGTCATTTATTTTGCCGATGGGTGATGATTTGGGAAGCACTCAATCCAACTCGTTGGCTGAATCAGTTGCTGTAACCAAAAGCACTAGTGAAAAGGCTTCTGAAAGGTATGATACTTTTGCATGATTACTATGTAAATATGTGTTAGCCTTATGGATTATGCGAGTATCTGTATTTCATGATATGTGTCTGTTTATGAACTACACCATGTGTTTTAGCGAGTCCTTGTTTACTTTTGCTTCCTCTCTTAGCTCTTACATACAAAACTACAACGTCTTTGCATTTTATGTGATGCTTATAAGGTTCTATGATGTATGCATGTTACTTTGCATTCAAAGTCCCCGGCTTGTTTAGTTCTCTGTTCTAAAGATGCAACATCATGATCTGTGGTAACCTCAAAATGGCAGGGCAAGTTAATTGTTATTGCTAAGCTGGTTATTGGTTATTGTTTATGTTTTGGATACGTGGATTTAGTAGTATGTGCATTCTTTCTAAAGGCCGAATTTTGATATATATTACTTACTGAAAAATTGAATCTACGAATGGATATTGATCTTGATCAATTAAGTTGGTAGACTACACAATAAATACATGAATGAATACAAGTGAGCAAACCTCTATTAAGTATCAACAACACCACACTAATCTGAAGCCAAATAACAGAAACCACTAAAATTGCGTCACTACTTCTGCCTATATAGGCATTGTCATCCACCAGCAGCTCAAAAAGATTGTAACTCGAGAAATGTTGAATATACAGATAGACACAAAACAGTTGAATCTCTACATATATTACTTAGGCAAAACACCTTAGTTAGATCATTTCCAGACTTAACAGAAACTTAAGCTTGACAGAAGCCTTGTAAAATTGGTTGAACATCAATACAGACCACAACTGATTTTGATGAAGCTATCCCAACTATGGCAAATTATGTAGGAAGGGCTTTCACTTTAAGAAGTAGCATGGTCAGTTTTTGGTAACTTTGGTTTCTCTGGATTTCTCTAAGAGTCATCTATACCTGGACAACAACCCAAATCATTGTCAAGCCCAGTGTTGTTCACTTCATCTGAAAAACCCCATACGCCATCTTGTTCATCTCTTTCTTACTCAATTTTTTTCTAATTCTTAGCCTTTCTAAAAGAAGCTTCATATGAGATCTTTTGACAGTTTACAATCATTAATTTTACAAAAACACTCATGTGCTTCACATGTTTTTTTTTGCTCATCTTGTTCATCCCTTTTCTTTTGCTTAACATTCCTTGTTTCTTTAGCTATTTTAGAAGGATCTCCAGCCTCCATATAAGCTCTCTGATAGCTTCCAATAATTAAACATATAAAAACATTCACATGACTTTTCACATCCCAAATATCTCAACTGATTGCTTAATTCCCTGGAAATTAGTGATTATTAGGTTTTCTCTATTATTACCTAAATTCAAAAGTTATGTCTCTTTTAAAAAAAAAAGTTGTATATGTCTAATAAACTTCAGCAATTAGAACTTGAGTTCCATTGGACTATTGTGTGGGAGGTGCGTGCTTTGAAGCTTTTCCCTGCTGTTTTTGCGAACATTGAAGCTAGTAATCATCTAGGATGTCCGACTTCTCTCATCCATTGTTTTCTTGATTCTTCTTCGATGCTCTTTTTCGATCTACTCATACTATCATCAAATTGGACCCGTTCAGCGACAAGAAAATGAATATAGCTGTTTAGAATTAAGATGATTCTTTATTCTAAAAAGTTAAACAAAATGAGAACTTTGAACTTCATATTGATCAGGCTACTTGTCTGTGTTTCCTCTGTAAATGCTAGAAGATTCCTACATTAATTCAAAATACGTTTCTTTTATGTCCATTCCAATTGGTCACTTTAATCTATGAGTTTCACACCATTAGAGCCTTTAACTTTCCTATCCCATTGCGTCAGTTCTGAATGAGATGCTTTGCATCTGTGTTGGGCAAGAAGGATTTGCTAATTCTTCTATCATCTCAAAGAAGTTCCTGATTGTGGTGTCACCTGCTTGTTCTGATAGCTCTCTAGATAAGGGGATTGATCTTGTGTTTGCTTCACAGTATGAAGCTTTTTTTTATTCAGAGTTCCATCTTATCATTTGAAGTACTATTCTTGAACATGTCACCAACTCTTCCTTTGCCTTATGTTGGTAATGAAATAATTCCAACCTGGAAATTGTTAAATGCGTATACGAAATAGACTGCAGTGTGACATTGGCACTTTTTTTTACAAAATATATTTCTTTATAAAGTACACATGGCTTAGCTGAGGCACCCAACATAAAAGTAGCTGTTACTCTTCCAGTTGATCTTTCTACCCTGATGATTTAGTTGCGAGTCTCTTACGATTTCGACTCATCTAACTAAAATGATCTTAAAAGCCAGTGAACTGATTGGTCAAACATCATAGTGGATCCCTCTCCCCACAGTATAGCTTGTTTGTATTCCACTCTTCTCCATGAAGGGAAAACATTGATATACGAGTCTTTGTTGATAGATCTAGTTGATGAACTCCTAACTGTGCTCTTATACGATATGTGATCATTTAGTCTAAGTGGATTGGTAAATGCATCATATGCTCTAAAACCCGGTGTGTTTATGCGTAAATAATAGAACAAGACTAAGATTGACAGAATTTTTTTTAAACCATGTTTCATATGAAGTAGGATATATTGATTTCTTTATATATGTGTATGCATGTTAGTATTAATATACAACTGCATCCCAATATACATAGATAAAGGATAGCAACGTACGTACACATCTATGTGTGTTTGTGTGTCTTTGATATGAAATATTTTGCAACGTGGCGTCCCTAACTCAGGCCATTAAGGACTCACTCTGTGCCTCTTACCTTAAAATAGCAGATCAGTACTTTATCTAAGGTGAATATTTATTTTGCATCCCCTACTTGCTACTGGGATAAAAAGCATTAGTGTATGCGAAAATATTTGAGTTAAATATGATATGAAATATTTTGCAAGTGGCGTCCCTAACTTAGGCCATAAGGGACTTTTTTGCCCTTTACCTAAAAATAGCAGATCAGTACTGTATCTTAGGTTAACTTGTTTTTTTTTTGGCAACCCCTAGTACTAGGGCTGAGCAAACGACCCGAATGGACCGGACCGACCGAGACCGGACCGGACCGGACCGACCACATTCAGTCCGGTCCTCGGTCTTGGCTTTTTGGCTAATTCGGTCCTCGGTCCGGTCCGGACCACAAACCGATTATTTGGCCTTGTTGGACCGGTGGTCGGTCCGGTCCTCTGTTTTGGCTTTTTGGCTAATTCGGTCCTCGGTCCGGGTCGGTCCGGTCCGGTCCTGGACCGATGCTCACCCCTGTCCCCTACTTGCTACTGGGATAAAAAGTATTAGTCCATAATAAAATATTTGAGTTAAATACTTGAACACTTGGCTATAGGTTTAGCTCTATCATTAGCCCCTTTATGTGCCCGTAATAGTTTACCGTGGTAGAAACATGTCAGTTAATAATAAAATACAAAATAAATTCAAATTTTAAGTGCATTGATTGATAGATAAAGAAGTCTAATTAATGAGGGAGAAGTTGGTGGTGGGTGCTTTAGGACAGGAGGGCATTTTGTCTCCCTTTTTTAAAATGTTTTTGAATCAGGGTTGGACTTGATGTTTTGTGGTTTACATATGTTTATAATCAAAGTTGATTTTATTAATGGTGTAGAAGTTAGGATATGATTATTTTGAATGTTTTATACATGTGAAGTTTCTTTGTTTTTACACAAGCAAGCATGTCGATTTGTGATATACTATACTAGAAACTGTTCTGAAGAATGTATAATCAGAATTCATATGTTTAATCTTTCGTTCGAATAGTAGGGGATTGGGTTCACTTGGAATATACAGAGAAGTCCACGGGATAAGTATGCACTTTACATTTGTTTGGCCTAAAACTAAGGAAATTCTTCTGCAATGTGTTGAGTTATTTATATTCTTGTTTCAGTGTTCTATTATTATGCTCGAGTGGTTAATAGTCCTATGGGGATCTTTTATACTAATTCTTTAATTGAACTGGAAATGTGTTGCAGAAAACCGCAATCACCTCCATTGTCAATTGAAGACAAGGAGGAGAGGAGCAGAAGATCCGAATTCGTGCAAGGAATGTTGCTGTCAACTATTCTTAATGACGACTTGTAAATTTGCGGCTTATGTGATGGGGTCTGTATTGTTATCTTATGGGGAGAGTGAAATGTAGCAATAAAAATGTAATTTATGTTGAGAATTGTAGTTGTTTGTATCGGTATGAATTCCAGTTTATGGTTTTACTTAAAAAAAGGAAGAAAAGAAATAAGTAATAGTTTGTAAGTTGATACATATGCATATGTTTTAGTTGCTTCATCTAATAATGATGGACCGAATCATGTTCTGCTTGTTAATTCAGTTTCAAATTTTATATGACGTTTCGCTGCTTTGGCGTAGAGCTAATAAAACCAACGTCTCATACAGGCTGTGTAACACGTTAAAATGGGTTTGGGTTAAAAAGCGCACCGTATTTATCGATCTAAATGGTGTGGGTAACGCAGGGTTGATCAGCTTGCACTTTTTGTTCCTTAAAAAGTTGTTAATGGCTAATGTTTATAGAGATTATGTTCCTGAGGCAGCAGTTTTTATCCTTTTAAAGTGACGTGTGGTCTTGTTTGCTCTTTAGGCTAATTTCAACACAGTTTGAGATGAAACAGACAAATGTATACGTAAATACTGAAACAAACCCATGAAACTCTACTGGGACTTAGATTCATAAGAAACACGACAGCAACAAAGTGTAAAACTGAGGCTAATACCTAACATGACAACAGTTGAACAGTGATGCTATACCATCAACATTGTAGAGCTCTTACTAACAGATAGTCGATCAAGTGTGAAACATCATGGCCAAAGAAGCAAAAATAAACATAAAGATGTAAAACCTAATATCCAGATGTGATTACATGCTGGTGCCCTCAGCTGGAATCAAGAAATTTGACCTAAACCAGCCCGAGAGCCAAAGTCTTTCAAACTACTATGCGCTTCATTTTGCAGCAAAATGTGCAAAAGCAGAAGAAATACGGTGACCTTGTGAGCAGATCTAGTGCACAGCTGTATGCGTGTATGCCTGTATGGGCTAATAAATAAAAATGCCATGATTGTGGTATGAGAGGTCCCAATAATCTGGTTTTGATTTCGTTGCTTTTATGGGCTAATAACTACAAGTGTCCATGGAATTAGCAATAGTTCGGAGGGAAATTGCCGCTCCTAGAATTTTGATGAAGATATGACATTTCATTTTCGTGTCAGTTTTAGATCGAGTTTCATGTCGTGTCAGAAATTCACTGGCGTAACTACATATAAGGGTTTTCAGAATTCAGGTAATACCCACATAAACCGAAAACCGAAACCGAACCGAACCAAGAAAAACCGATCCGTATTTGTAACCGAACCGCATTTATCAAAACCGAACCAAACCAAATTAAATATTCGGTTTTTGATTTGGATATGATTTTGGCAATCTAAACCGAAAGCCGAATTCATATAAATACATATATCTTTTTATATATTTATATACATAGAATGACTATTAAAACTCTTTCATAGTATAAATATCACATTTTTTAAGTTTGATTTATTTATTTATTTATTTAGTTTTAATTTTTTTTAGCTAAAAATCTATATGAATAAATAACTAAAATTAAGTATTTCGGGTTGTTCGGTTTAATCATATTTGAATTCGGTTCGGTTCAGTTTTCAGCTTTACTCAAAAAATGATTAACCGAAATAACCGAACCGAATCAACCGAACAAATCGATAACCGAACCAATGAACACCCTAACTACATAGAGTCAATGATGAGCCATGGGCCACCCTATAAAAATTGCCATTGTGTACATTAGTTGGCCCATTGAAAGTAAAAAAAAGTTAACCACTAATGCCTTTAGAGTAAATACCCATTAAAAGTTAATTTGGCACATGTAATTCGATTTGAATGAGCCACTTACCCATACACTAATTTGTCTTATCCACTTTGGCGATAACTAATTGTTTAATCAGTTTGTGTTATTCTTTTGCTACATCTTGGCCTACCTAAAAGTAAAATCCTGGCTACGCCACTTTCAGAAATTACCGCTCCTAGTTCGGAGGAAATAACTTTCGTCGTAGTAGCTCTTTTGCATCACCCACTAGACCTTCCCTACACAATGCACTAATCATTACCGAGTACATTATGTTTGAACATTAGGATGCAAACATTTATCGGAGGTTAGGAGTTATTAGGACCTAAGAAAAAGCACTTGAAATATCAAGTTCACAAACATTTGCTTGCACCATCTATGAGGGTTATTGTACACATTGATATGTGCAACTAAGTTACCAAGGATTTCAAGATCGAGATTCTACCTAGGATCGTTTTCGTCTTTGCAAAATCCAAAACATACAATCGGTCATGTTCAGGCCGACCCACTTAGCCCGTTTATTAAACAGATCGTGTTCGGGTTGGGATGAATTAAACGAGTTGACCCGGCAACCCATTGATTATTATTTTTCTAATTTTAAACTGATTATAATTGAATAAATATGTTATTTACATTAAATGGGTTAAACGGCTGACAACCTATTAAACCTGTTTAACCGGAGTAATATGTTTATTTGGGTTTAACTTTAACCGGAGTAATATGTTTATTTGGGTTAAATAGGTTAAACGGTCAACCTAACAACCCAAATTACCACCAGGTGGATGGTTAAAAACAACACGAAACATAAACTACATTGAAAAGGAGAAAGTAAAAGTAAATCTGCTTGCACAAAATAACAAGCAAACTTTGGAGAACATGATTAGACAAGACTCAGCCAATCATTGTTGGGAATTGCTACAACCACACACAAACTCCCACACAAAACCCTCACTCGCTGACGTGTCAGCGGGTGGTTGGTTTAATCAAAGACCCCACTCATTGATTAAACCAATCACTCACTGACACGTCAGCGAGTGGAGGTTTTGTGTGGGGATTTTATGTGGATGTAGCATACCCCATCATTGTCACAGTCACCACTTACCTCCAACTACCATTATATATATATATAATTACAATATTTGTTTCAACTAATTAAAGAAAAGGCCACCAACCAATTATGGCCAATAAGTTAAAAGTTTCAATAAACAAAGTTTTGGCCAAAAGGGTACAACTGCTTTTTGAAATAGGTAGGTCTTTTCCAAATTAAATAATATCAAAACCAAAACAATGTACAAATTTCAGTGCATGATGTGTATACAGCACAAAATTATAAGAATGGTTGACCTGTATAAGGGGTGTTAAATGATTAACAAAATAATGAATTTTTGTGGGGTTGAGGAGGATAATCAACTATCCTAACCAATTGAAGAGATAATTGTGTTCATAATTGACATAGGTTGAACAGTTACCGCCACTGTGCCAGCTGGTTCTGCAGCTAATATGGTGCATGAAAACCGCCATGTGATGTTCTTGAGGGTCCTATAACCTGCAGCATATGCAATTTCCATTTTCAATAAGCTAGACACAAAATTTAGCAAGTTGTAACGATACATACATACAAGTATTTGACTATCAGTTAACTAGTTAAAAGAATAAAGAAAACCTTCTATATTAACAAAACAGCGGAAACTTGGTGCACCAAAACATTTTGATTATTGGGAGATTAAAGCAGATGACAAAGGATATATACTATTTAACTTAACTTTTAACCATTTATTTCTCATCGCCAGATTTAACAGTAACTCACCTCTCGACATGCATCAGTCGTGATGTTTGCTCTGTTAGTGCAAGGGTGAAGCTGTGGATATCCCGTTCTTGAATCAAAAGCCATGCCGGACGCACCATTTTCACCTTGGAACGACATATCAAGAGATGCCAAATTTGAATTCTGCACTTCTACAGAAAACTGATCTGCTCTTGAAGAGAAAAAATCGACATCATGTATCGAAGACATAATATCATTGTTATGATTTTCCCTTCTGTTAAAAAATGCTTGAGGTTGAGCAACCCTTTGTTCGAGTTGAGAGCCAAATAATCTTACTCCTGAAGAAGAAGGCGATGTTCCACTCATTCTATTATTATTCCAAAGCCGATGATGTATCTGACGACGTATCCTTCGTCTATCTCTTAATGTAGTTGCTCCAGTTCCAGGAGGACCCGCCACAAAATCATTAACAGGAAGTCTAGGTTCGGGGAAAACATGAGCTTGTTGTGTCAATGGCGTTTCAGGTACATACGCCTCGTTAAGATCAAAACCACCAGCAACTGGAGATGAAAGATCTGATACATTACTGCTTAATCTTCGGTCTGATGTGGGAGTCGGGAGTTGTGAATTTAGAGAACTAAATACAGTCGGTCTACATCCGTCACAATACCAGTTTCCTTCTGGTACTTCTTGTCCAAGACCAACACAAAAAGTATGTGCAGATGAATCACATATATCACATAGTAACATCAAAGCATCATCACCACCACGTTGGCATTCAGTACACATCACGTGTTCATATGGATCAAGGTATCCCCTTAGCTCTTCCTCAGATGGTTGATAAACCTGCACAAAGCATCAAAATTGTGTTAATATATGAAAGTTGCTACTATATTAGAATGCAAGAAATACTTGGGATACAAACCTGATCACACTCGGGTACAGGTATAACCACGGTCCTTAAAGCAAATGCGGCGTCTGATTTTGCAGCTTTAGTTATTGTTGCGAACCTTTGCTTGCAAAGAGGACAACGTGATTCCACCTTTGACCATTCCATAATACAAGAAAAGCAAAAATAATGCTGACAACAATTTAGTACTCCTCTGACAGTTCTCTTTCCTTCTTCCGACAAACAAATTCCACAGACTTGCTTCCCTGTTTCATCTTTTACATCTTCTATCTTCTCTTTACCTTTTCGTAATAGATATTTTCTTTGTTCACGTGCTGGTTCTTCTTCATTTCCACATGAAGAGCTTCTCAAATTATCTTTGAATGTAGCACAGTATATTTCTGCTTCTCTCACTTGTTCTCTTTCTTCCTCTGAAAGAGTTAAGTCATGATGGGACGATGCAGAACTAACAAAATCCGAATCAGAATCTGCCCTTACTCTCGGTTTACGTTTCTTGCTTTGTTTTTCAACCTGATTTTTGTTCTCTTTAGAAGAACCTAACTTTCGGCCAGACCTAAGATTTCTTTGTTTTGACTTTGTGGAATTTTTACTCTTTGCCTTTTTGCTCTTGCTCCGTCTTCCACGAACAGTTTTCTTTTGCGGATGAGACCTATTTACCTTTTCGCTTTTCTGTATCTTTGGACTGTCATCTTCATCATCAACAAAGTCACTCTCGCTTAACTTAAACTCAACATCCGTTTCATCATCCTCTTCTTCTTCCTGATCATCATCTTTATATGAAACCGTGTTCTCTTCTCTAGGTTCCTCTATCTGGTTATCGCTCTTCTGTATCTTTGGACTGTCATCTTCATCATCAACAAAATCACTCTCACTTAACTTAAACTCTTCATCCCTTTCATCATCCTCTTCTTCTTCCTGATCATCATCTTTATATGAAACCGTGTTCTCTTCTCTAGGTTCCTTTATCTGGTTGGCCTTCTTTCTAGTAGATATAAACCCAAAACCATCTTCATCATCACCTTCCATATATGAAACCCCCCTCTTCTCTCGAAGCTTCCTTGTCCTGTTTGCCTTCCTACTTGAATACATAGATCCATCATCATCCTCATCGACATACTCATCCACATCATCATCTTCATCCTCAACCTCAGCCACATCCACATCCTCATCTTCATACTCATCCTCCGTACATACAATGCTCTTGTTTTCCCGAGGCTTATTTCTTTGGTTTCTCTTTCTACTCGAAGACTCGTGTTCTGCATACTCCTCCTCAACATCATCATCATCATCATCATCATCATCCAATCCTGTATATGAAATCGCATCTTTTTCAGAAGGCTTCTTTATCTGGTTAGCTTTCTTACCTAAAGACATAGGTTCTTCATCATCTTCATCTTCCATCTCATCATCATCTTCATCATGCTTCTTTCTACGGCTTCTCTTTATACGCAGTGACACCAATTCTGCATAGTCATCCTCCTCATCAACATCATCATCACTATCACCGTTATACTCATCATCATCATCTGATTCTTTATATGAAGCCCTTTTCTTTTTTGCAGGCTTCTTTGTCTGGTTAGTTTTCCTACCAAAAGTTGTAAATTCTGCATCATCTTCGTCTGCCACCTCCTCCTCTTCATCAACTTCTGTAAACGAAACTTTCTTCTTTTCGGTAGGCTTCTTTACTTGTTTAGCTTTCCTACCCCACGACGGAATTTCTTCATCGTCTTCATACGCAACATCCTCCTCCTCATCATCATCATCATCTTCTTTGTATACAATCTTTCTCCTTTTCCGTGGCTTTGTAGTCCTGTTCCTCTTCCTACCCGAAGAACCCCTCCGTGTGTTCCTTGATCTAGCAACTCTCCTCGACTTTTCAAAACCATCTAATAGCTCTTCTGATTCTTCACCATCAAACGAATACTCATCCGACTCATCACCTTCTTCATCTTCCGTCACCTTATACTCCTCATCCGACTCATCAGAGTCCTCATCTCTTTGTATAACCCGTCTCCGCCTACTTCCTTTGACCCCAACCCCCTTCGCCATATGCTCTTCCACCCCCAAATAAGCACAAAGACACAACTCTCACTCTGAATGAAAGATTAGAAAACTAAGATCAGATGCATAACACACACATATATAAAGCAAACTAGTATTACTATAAGATCAACAACTTTTGGTAAATGCAACATGGATCTCTGAATCTAGTAAACAATAACACAACAATCTTCAATAAAAGAAATCATATATCAGATTTTTAATGTCAATAATTCTCCAAAAAAGGTTACAACTTTATATAGACCATATAAACCACAACCAAATCAAATTCTAATATCATAATCAGATCGATACCTTTTTTAGTACAACAATTTACCAAGAAGCAAAAAATCAGATTGAAAAATTTATTATTTCAATAAATTCTTTAAAAAGGTTACAACTTTATACAGACCATATAAACCCTAATCAAATCAGATTCTATAATCAAATAATCGAATCGATATCTTTTTTAGTACAAAGAAGGAAATCAGATAATAAAATTTGAAGTCTCAATAAATTCTCCAAAAAAGGTTACATTTTTATATAGTCCCTAATAATCAAATCAGATTCTATAGTCGTAATCGGATCGATATCTTTATATTAGAACAATTTTCATAGAAAGAAATCAATAAATTCTCTAGAAAAAGGTTACATCTTTATTCTCTAGAAAAATAATACTCAGAGTAAAACAGGTATAATTCCTTAACAAGAAAATAATAAATTAAAAAACCAACTTTTTTTTTAATATCAAATAAACAATAATTACCAATAAGGAATAAAATCAACATAGTTTAATTGTTCACTAATGATATATATGTTAAAATATATAAATAAACAGATCAAAACCTTAGATCATCAAAAACCATATCAAAATTGGATCAATATCAATCATCTAAAATCAGCTAATCAATCAAATAACAAGTCAAAAGAAGGAAACAAATCAATCAATTATGGGATACTAAAACTAATCAATTCTCATGAACAATTGGTTTTATATAATAAAAATTATGAAAATTGTGTAAATAAAAAATAAAAAAAAAAAAAAAAAAAAAGAAAAAAAAAAGAGGGTAATTTGGTTACCTGAAGAAAGAGGGTTGAGAAGAAAAAAGTGCAGCGAAAAAGAAAGAAAAGAATGGGGATGAGTTAAAACGATTCTTTATATCAGATGGCACGCCATACGGTTTCTTAGTTTAAAGTTTAAACTAAACTACTTGTTCACCTTGTTTTACTTGTTACTACTTACGTTTTTGTTTTTCTGTCACATACAATGTCTGTACTTTTTCTTTCACATATGACAACATTTCAGTATCGGATTTTGTTTTGTTTACTTTTTTATTAGTATAAGGTTTTTCACGAGGAGGTGATTTGCACATTTTTAGAATTGATTAGTATACTCAAATTTAGATGTCTTGACATTTATACCCTCACATCACTTTTACTTATTTTCACACATATAAATGTCAAAACATTATAAATTTGAGTGTCCAAATCAATTTTAAAAGTGTGCAAATCACCACCCTTTTCACAAATAGTCATGAAGGAACTTTGGAGTTTTTATGACAAAAAATCGATATAGATCAATTGCTATATATTCAATAAATCATCTTGGCATCCTTTCATCAAAATTATAAATAATTCCCACCGTTCTTATAAAACAAAACATATTTTGGCAAAAACGTAAAATTTCAAGCTACGAAAAAACACCATCGCGACGAGAATAAATCCTTGCAAATAGGATATGCACTTCTATATATTTTCGACAATTTTTTTTTTTTTTTTTTTTTTTTTAAATTTCCGACAAGAAAAATCACATGTGGTTTGTAAAAATCACATTTGATTCATTTTAAAATCACATGTGATTTTTTCAAATCACATGTAATTTTTTTAGACGGAAATTTTGAAAAAAAAATATTAGTCGAAAGTATATGGAAGTGCATATCTATAGAAAGATAATTTAGTTCTCATCGTGATGGTATGATTTTTTTGCGTAACGATTAACGGTTTGCGAGATATTAAATTTTAAAAAAAAAGGTGAAAGTTTATTATTATTTTTTTGTTTCGATCAAAAAATTAATGGACATGATTGGTTTATTGGATTGGATCTATTAAAAATATAGTATCTTTATTGCTCTCAACTCTTGGATTTATTAGGCATTACAGCGAGATTAAAAATTAAGTAATAACTAGCAGGGTACCCGCGCGTTGCGGCGACAGGTACCCTGAAATAATATTTTCCGGTGAATCATGTTTTTTAGTTTATTATATTATTTTGGACAATAAATTTACGGATATCAAGAATTTCATGTGACGTATTTCAACTCCTTAACTAAGGAATTTATTTCGTCTTTTTTGGTCTTTTTTTAAAGTCATTCGTATGACATGAGCCCGTTTGACCCGTGCCAGTTCGGGCTCGAGTCCGTTTGGCCCGTGCCCATTAGGGCTCGAGCCCATTCGGCCCGTTACCCGTTCGGGCTTAAATATTTGTATAATGTGTTTTATTATTTGTATTAGTAACATTTATTGCATGAATAGTGTTTAAGTTGGTTGTACAATATATTTGATAATTTGTATTTTTTATATCAGAGGTGTTTTAATAACTGCATTAATTGTATTTATTGATCAGTTAATTAATTGACTACAATATATATCTTAACCACATTAATAGTGTTTCGTATTGCATTTAATGTTAGTAAATGTATTTTAATTAGTTGTACTTTTAGCTTAAGAGCTTATAATGCTGAATTTTAAGTATTTCTATTTAAGGATTGTATTTAATGTTAGAAAATGTGTTTTAATTAGTTGTACTTTTATCTTAAGAACTTGCAATATATAGAAGACCTTCATGCTTTATTAGATAGTAAGATAAATATTTGGTTAATTTAGTTTCAGTTAATCTATACATATTTATTAGATATATATTTTTTATTAATCTTGGAGTTACGGACATTCTTTGTAAAGTGAAATAACCGATATGGACAAACCAATATTTTGTAGCATAAACAATCCTTATAATTAATTCAAGAACCGTTACTGAAATTGATAGGTAACTGAAGGGACTAATTCTGTAATTTTCATAACACAAACAGTTAAAATTTTAACATAAGGTGTGTTCTGCAATCGGATTTAACGACAAGGACGACTTTTGCTAGTTGCTAAGGACTGTTTCTGAATTGTAACTAAACCGAAGGGGATAATTTTGACATTTACCAAATTTACCAAAGCAATTTACTGTTCATCTACAATAAATTTACTTTGGTAAATGTTATTTTTTTTATTAAATCTTAAAATTATGGACGTTTGTTATAAAGTAAAGTAACTGACATGGATTAAGTAATATTTTGTAGCATAAACAATCTGTTGACATAAATAATGCGTAAAAACGTTATTTATATTTTTCGATATTTCTACGTTTTGACGATCACAAAATGTAAAATCATTAAACGTAAGATTACTACGTAAACAAGCATTAAGCTAGTTTATATCACTATATCCAACTTAATCACTTAAGGTATGAATAAACAAGTGCTTAATACATCTCATGATCAAAGGGGTATTTAATTAATTACTACAAAGTTTATTTAATTATATAAACATATTATATATTTTTGAAAAACAATTTTGGTAATAAAGAAAAATGTTTTAATCATACTAAATATATGAATTCAAATTTTTAACCAAAATCAGTTAGTTTTTCACCAAATAAACTTTCCCCACTAAAGACAAAAAAATCTGGCCGTTACAGCTGGGCGGCCCCCTTAATTATAAGGGGCGGCCCCCTTAATTTTAAGGGGGCCGGCCACAATTAAGGGGACCGGCCACGCTCCTGTGTCAGAAAAAGTCAGAATTTTTCTCCTATAAATACCACCTTAATTCTGGTATTTTTCCTCACCTCTTGCACGAAAATTTTCAGATCTAAATCTCTCTAAACATCTTCCAAAACCCTTTGATCATTAGATTACTAATCCTTGTTTCAAGTGATTCAATCCCTCATCATCCACCATCATCCAAAGTGCAAGAGAAGAATACTCCTTCAACCTCAAGTTTAAGAAGTATTGTATATTGATTGTGTATATTGTGTATAGCTCTTGTGTAGTTGTGTTGTGAACATTATAAGTAGTTCTAGGAGTGTTAGTTGTGAATAGAAGTAGGGTAGTGGTGAAGATTAAGTAGTGAAGTAGTGAAGTAGTGAAGAAGTTGTGTTGTGAAGAAGTAGTGACGAAGTTGTGGTGTGCTCAAGTTGTGAAGAAGTCGTGGTGTGTTGTGAGATTGGTTCTAGCTACTATTAGGACCCGACATTTAGCTTTGTGTCGTTAAGCCGGTGTAAGCAAAAGTTGTGTAAGGTTTTCTCCGCCATAAGGGAGCTTGTTGACATAGTGAAGAAAACTCCCGAGTTAGGTGCTCGGGGAGTGGAGTAGGACGAAGAGGAGATTCGTAGCCGAACCACTATAAATCCTTTGTCTCACGGTGCCATTTTTCCAACTCTATCCTTTTACTTATTTACTTACTTTCACATTTGTCATATCATATACTTGTTGATATCGTTGCTTATAATTGTGCAAGTCTATTGGTGAAACATAAAGTTTGAATTGGTGTTTTGATAAACAAGGTTTTTGTAAATTAAAAAGACGTAAAACTATTCAACCCCCCCTTCTAGTTTTCCACAATTGGTATCAGGAGCCACGTCAAACAAGATTTTTAAAATATATTGTATTTTAAAACTTGAAATCGATCTATGGAAATGGAAAAATATTTAGAAGGGAAAATTGTTTTTAGACCACCATTTCTTGAAAATGAAAATTTTCTTACATGGAAAAATCAATTCGAAAGTTATGTGAAATCAATAGACTATGATCTTTGGCATGTCATTTCAATTGGTGATATTAAATCGATAAATACTACTTTTGAAAAACAAAATAACTTGGCTAAATTTATTATATACAAAGCTATTTCAAATGTTGAATATGAAAGAATATTTTTTTGTCAAACGGCAAATGACATGTGGAAAAGTCTTTCAAAATATCACCAAGAAGAATGTCAAGCCAAAGAAAAACTTTCAAATGACTTAGTAGCAAAAGAGAGTATAGTAGACAAATATTTAGTTGAAGTAAGTACAAGTGCTACGAGTTCAAATGTCTTATATGTAGGTAATGACGCCGAAAACAACATGAGCAAGGATGAACAAGAAGACTATGAAGAGATGTCAACCAAGAAGGAACTAAGTGACGATGAAGATGATGATTCTAGTTCCGAAAGTGAAGACGAAGAATATGCAAAGGCCGTCAAAGAATTTAAAAGACTCATTAAAAAGCGACAAAGAACACAAGATAAAAGGAAAACAACACGAAGAAAAAGAGTTGATGATGAAGACAAGAAGAACAAAGGGGAATGCTTAGTCGCTCAAGCATCTAATGAAATTTGTCTAGGAATAAATTTGGAGCCCGACGAATGGGTAAAGGATAGCGGGTGCTCAAGACACATGACGGGGAATCGCAAGCTATTCTCTACGTACAAAGCCTACAATGGAGGTAATGTTATTTTTGGTAGTGATCGTCGTGGAAAAATCATAGGCAAAGGTACGATCTCTCAAGACTCCCTAACTATTGAAAATGTTGAGCATGTAGATAATTTAACATACAACTTGCTTAGTGTAGGACAAATATGTGACAATAAGTGTAGGGTTACCTTTACCGATAAAAATAGTGTAATTATTAAGGATGATAAAGTCATAGGTAGAGGAATTAGGAAAGGCGGCGTATATGTCATGAAACTAGGAGATAAATTGGAAGATAGGATATGCCTAGCGACCCTAGATGAAAACTCCACTTTGTGGCATAGGAGATTAGGTCATGCAAACATGCAACAAATCCAATCATTGGTATCTAAGGAACTAGTTAGAAACTTGCCTAGCCTTAAGTATAATCAACACTTTTGCGATGCATGTAAAATAGGAAAACAAGCACACGCTAGTCATAAAGCTAAGAATATAGTATCCACCACTAGATGCTTAGAACTACTTCATATGGACCTCTTCGGTCCATCCGCGGTGCGGAGCTACGGTGGCAATCGCTACACGTTAGTTATAGTAGATGACTATTCACGATACACGTGGACTAGATTTCTAAGCGATAAGACCGAAGCCTTTGAAAAATTTGAGACCTTTAGTAAAATGATACAAAATAAGCTAGGTTGCACTATAGTTTCAATTAGGACGGACCATGGTAGGGAATTTGATAACGAAGTACAATTCGGAAAATATTGTGACTTAAATGGAATATCTCACAACTTTTCCGCCCCACGAACACCTCAATCAAATGGAGTAGTAGAAAGGAAAAATAGGACCTTACAAGAAATGAGTAGAACTATGTTAAATGAGCAATCTATCCCACAAAAATTTTGGTGCCATGCCGTAGATACTTCAACATATATACTTAATAGGGTGTCCATTAGAAGAATACTAGGAAAAACTCCTTATGAGTTACTAAGAGGTAGAAAACCAAACATAGGCTACTTTAAGGTATTCGGAAGTAAATGCTTCATTCTCAACACTAAGGATTATCTCACTAAGTTCGACCCTAAGTCAAATGAAGGAATTTTTGTAGGATACTCACAAAATAGTAAAGCTTATATAGTCTTAAATAAAGATACTATGAAAGTAGAAGAATCATTAAACGTAACCTTCGACGAAACTCCTCCACCACCTAAGACATTACCTTTAGAAGATGATGATGTTATAGAGGAAGATGCTATTGAGGTTAGTAAGACAAAGCCCATAGGAAATGATATTGAGGAAGAAAATTTAGAAGAAAACGAGGTTGTAAATATTAAGGAATCTAGGTCACACCCATTAGACAACATCATAGGTCACCTAAACCAACGAACACTTAAATTACAAGCACAAGACAAAAATAACTTCTTTTGTTTTGTGTCAATAATAGAGCCTAAGAACATAAATGAAGCCTTAAAGGATGAAAGTTGGATTATGGCTATGCAAGAAGAATTAAATCAATTCAAAACAAATGATGTTTGGGAATTAGTACCAAATCCTAGGAATGTGACTATAATAGGAACTAAGTGGGTATTTAGGAATAAACTAGATGAAAATGGAATAGTTACTAGGAACAAAGCTAGGTTAGTCGCCCAAGGTTATAATCAACAAGAAGGAATTGATTATGACGAAACCTATGCCCCCGTAGCTAGATTAGAATCCATTAGAATCCTTTTAGCTTATGCCTGCGCCCTAGACTTTAGGTTATACCAAATGGATGTGAAGAGTGCATTCCTTAACGGTTTTATCAATGAGGAGGTATATGTGGCACAACCTCCATGATTCATTGACTTCGCAAAACCTGATTATGTTTATAAACTAAAAGGTCTATAAATCACTTTAACTAAGGTCAAAAGTATGTGTAAAATAGCACATACCAGCAGGTAGTCCTTACTCAGTTGCAGGTACATCAATCATTCACTATATGAGAAAACTCAAAGTCTGGAGGCCTAAAGCAATCATTTCTCCAGCTTCAAGAGTTTTGGAATGTCGATGTTCATGCATGTGCTTTATGATGTTTGAACACAACGGTTCAAGCCTCGTTCTTAAATGACCATGACATCTGAATACATCAGTTCAGGCCTCGTTCTTCATCATTGTTAGGTCATATACAATCGTGTATATGTGATTTGATACAACAAAACTACATATGCTTCAATGAAGATAATTGAAGGACTAAATATGCATAATGAAGATTCTACAAGCTGATGGAGTACATGCAAAATACTTATCTTTATTAGAAGATTCCAGAAGATTGTTTTACTTGTAGGATAAGTTTGTAACCCTAGCATCTCTATTATATAAAGAGATGATAGGCACGTATGTTTGGAGTAGAAAAACAACGACACACAAAAACATACATGTTTCATATATTAGTTAGTTAGTTCATAGCTTCAAGGTTGTAAAACCCTATCACTGTTAAGAGTGATCGTATTAATAATATTGAGGCTTGGTTTGATATTATTATTGT
>LBNU01005110.1:82397-95156 GCA_014162995.1 Artemisia annua
TTGTGTTTGATGATAGGGTTGCTGATGATGAAAGTTGTAGTACGGTGGTTGAGACATGATGAAATACTTGTGTGAAAATGGATCTTGTAGAAGGTATAAGTGTTATGCCAATTCTCGAAAACTATCCCAAGTATGTTTCCAAAGTTTAAAATGTTAAATATCTCGAAAAACATTCAAAGTACAAAAGATTTCGAAAATTATCAAAGATTTCGAAAATTTACAAAAGATTTCGAAAAAAACCAAGTTTATCGAGAAAATTTTGCCAAAGTTTCGAGAAATTTTACTGTAGCTGGAATTAGTAAAGTTCTCGAAAATTATGAAAGGATTTCGAAATTTTTCCAAGGATCTCGAAAATCAAAAGATTTCGAAAAGCCAGAAAAGATCTCGAAAGTTCAAAATTTTCGAAAAAAATTCCACAAATTTTTGAGATTATACAATATCGAAAATATCCAACAAGTCGAAGTGTTTTCTTTCTTATACAAGAGAGAAAAGCACTGAGTAACCAACGAAAACACTTTAGGAGCAGTCACAAAAGATCTCGAAAGTTAGGGTTTAAAGATTTCGAAAAAAGGACACTTTTTGGCAGATTTTTGTTTTTGATAAAAGCAATCCAAAAACACGTTTTTAATCCAAGATTCTTGTACAACTAGCTTTAAAATGATGAAATCTTAAAGAAAGTTGCAAACTTGAACCACTTTTTGAAAATTTGAAAATTTTCGAAAAATGGTACAAATAGTACGAATCTCAAATTTTTGAGAAATTTTGAAACTTTGTTGGTTGTTTTGAGTTTGTAACACAAGTTTGAGGACAAAGATGTGATAAAAACACTAAACAAACAAGAAAGTAGCAAACTTTATCAAAAATAACGAGATAAAAAAGTGCTTTTTAGTTCGTAGAAAACAAAAACAAAAAACTAAACCTTCTTTTGGCGATTGATACCACTTGTTAGGTCATCATATTATAAACACAAGTATAGATTTGGTAGAAATGAGATGAGAAATAGAGTTTGGTTGATTATAACAAATATGAAGAATAAAAGTTCAAGAGTTTCTTTAGTGTATTGAAATAACCAACAAGAGAATGGGATACATAGATGTCCTATTTATAGGATGGGAGCTAGGGCAACACGCCTACTCCTTCCCTTCTCTTAAACGTTTGGGCTTTAGGCCCGTTGGACGAGTTTTGGACTCATCCTTAATAGTTACATATTTAATCAACTTAGCAACCTATTACAAATGTTGAAATAACCGAGACTTGACTAAAATGTAGAAAAACTTAGGTCCTAACAGTTTTTAAGCAAGATTCACACAAAGTCAACAATAGTCAAATTGTGGTTCAATAGGGATTCAGTGGTGGTTTGTGGTGTTTTCAGAAGTCTTATAGACTATTAAAGATAGGCTTCATGGAGTATCACCTCACTGAGTGAGGCTTTGGTTCTATGTAAGATTTCCATTTCAATTTTTCTTATTACTTTACTGTTTGATCAAGTAGAATAGTTAGTTAGTTATTATCTGCTTTGATTGTTACTGTTTTATGTTATTTGATGGTTATCTGAGCTTGTTGATCTCTTTTGGTACTTGTTTATTGGTTTTGAATGTTAACTGTGATAATTATAGTAGTAGTGTGATTCTTTGGGTTACTTTGTTATTGCTGATGTTCCTTGTAGTTTTGTTGTTCATTGTCCTTAAGTAACTTGACTGGATCAAATTGGTGATAGATTGTGCTTTAAATCTGCTAGTGCTAGTGTAACTCAGTTTAGTAAGGAGTGTTTGGATCAAGTCTGTTATGGGTGTTGTTGTTGCTTAGCTTCTAAATGCTCTGCATAATTAGTCTCATTTAGGATTATAGGAGGTAGTTAAACCTTAAAATCAGTAGGTAAAATAGGTAAAAGTCAAAATCTCTTTCTAAATTCTAAATCTGTTAGCTGTTGGAATAATTAGTTTGCATAAGCTCATTCTTAGTTTCATAAGTAGGAAATTAAGCATAATCTCATCTCGTTTTTGTTTATTATTGCATTTCCAATTAGGTTTAATCAGTAGAATCTCACAAAAGTCAAAGTTTCATAAAAATCAAAAAGTCAAAATAAAGAGTTTTCTCAGGAATGGCATGAATTTCTAGAACATCGGTAGGCTTTAATATAGACTGGAAATAGATTTTAATTGCATTTCTCTATAATTTGGTTGCTTGTGTACATATCTCAAAAAGAAAATCATAGATTGGAGCTTGTTTGTTTGCTTATTTTAGGCTGCAAATAGCCCCTTAGAACCTGTTATGCCTTGCTCTTTAGTAAACTGACCCAACCAGCTCCCACATCAGCTGTCATTTTAAGCTCATATAAGCTCATTTTAGATTGAATGATTGGTAGTTGTGTTCTTTGCTTGGTGATATATATTGTTCTTTGATTTCCAGTTTATTAGGATAGCTTTTGATAGCTTCTAGGTAGCTTGCAAGTAGGTAGTGTAGGCTTATTTGGTTCTTGTAATTAGTCTTTTTTTAGTTTGTTAGCTGTTCTTATTTTAACAATGATTTGGTGTGATTGTTTGTTAGAATTTGAGTATTTAGATTGCCATGAGTCAGCTTAAGTTTTTTTTTTCTTGCCACTATTGCTTGTAGCTTATAGTCACTTAGGAAGCTTTTAGTTTGCTTTTGCCTTTCATTTTCATACTTCCTAAATCTGTCACACTAGTTAGTTTGTTTTGAGTTTTTACAATTTTTTCATAAGCTGATTTTTCATAAAACTTGATAATTTTCATAAGCTTTTTCTGTTTTTCCAAAAGAAATACAAAAAATAAAATAAATTTTGCAAAAATAGGCCACAGGATTCGAACCTGTGACCTACTGCACACCCAATCTCCAAATAGCTCTCCCTGAACCAACTCACCCTTGGGATTTTTATGTTAGGACTTGCACTTTTAAATCTTTTATAGGTTTTTCTTTTTCTCTTCTTATTAGCTTAATAAATCTGTTGAGCTTATTATTAGTTTTTTCAAAACTGTTTTTTTTATAATTTTCCCAAATTAATAAGCAAACAAAGTATTTCCTGAAAAAGTTTCAGATTTATTTCTTTGTATTTTAATCATTTATCTAGTTGATTTTAAATCATTTTAAATAAATAAAAAGTAAAAAAATATTTTTCTTTTTCTTTTGTCAAATAGTACGTAAGAAAATCATTTTTATTCCCGTAGGATTAGGGTTGCCTTAGATTCACTTTTTATTTTGCGCTCGTACGTAGATTTTTTTTTTTTTTATATTTTTCACGTTTTTTAGATTAGGTGACGAGAATTAAATCATCTTTCTATAGATATGCATTGGTATTTTTTTGTAGCTTGAAGATTTACCGTTTGCAAGATATGTTGTTTTAAAAAAAGGTGGAAAATAAAAATGGATGGCTATGATTGGTTCTATGGCAAATTTGAGTTCTATATTGATCTCATCTCTGAAAACCTATTTCTTAATAAATAAAAATACATTATTGAAAATTTTAGAAAAAAACCCGCGCGTGCGCGGGCATTATAACTAGTAAATACTTATAATATTATCGTCCTAGAGATACAACATAATCTGTATGGATTTATGCAAAAAAATAAAAAATAAATAAATAAATAAAAAGATTGTTAGCGTGAGTGTGTGAAGAGCCAAGCTTATGAGCTTTTCAAAATTTAAATAAGCCCGTATGCTCAAATAATACGCTAATCCAAACACACCCTAAGTAGATCTGTAAGAGATAAAGGGGTCAAAAAGATGAACCAAGATACATACTGAGAACACTCGATTATAATAGTATATCTGGTATGTGTTATTTTACACATACCTTTTTACCTAAATTACGGACCAAAACGACCAAAAACCCGACCATAAATGCCAAATATACGTTGTTTTTGTGTTTTTGAATGTGCAGGTACGGATATTTATAAAATGGTCTAAAAACTAAGGAGTGGAGGCCACATTTTAATCAAGGGCTGAAAACCAAGGATCCAGAGGCTTCCAAGGACGCTCCTCTCTTCTCACCTCAGTTATATAAAGCATCCTCACTTACAATTTGGGGTTGGTTAGATTTTTAGGGTTTAGTATAGGAGTAGTTTTAGCTTAGTTTTCATAAATGTTTTAATTTCAGTTAATTTTCATTGTAATCCAATTTTAAAGTTTAATGAAATTTCAGTTTTAGTGTTAAAATTCCCTTTATGGTTTAATAATGTTCTTTAGTTTTCATTACTGAATTTATATGCTCTTCTAAACCTTTTCCTTGCTTGAAGTTAGTTTTAAATGCTTTAAATAAGTTTTTAAGCAAGATTCACACAAAGTCAACAATAGTCAAACTGTGGTTCAATAGGGATTCAGTGGTGGTTTGTGGTGTTTTCAGAAGTCTTATAGCCTATTAAAGATAGGCTTCATGGAGTATCACCTCACTGAGTGAGGCTTTGGTTCTAAGTAAGATTTCCATTTCAATTTTTCTTATTACTTTACTGTTTGATCAAGTAGAATAGTTAGTTAGTTATTATCTGCTTTGATTGTTACTGTTTTATGTTATTTGATGGTTATTTGAGCTTGTTGATCTCTTTTGGTACTTGTTTATTGGTTTTGAATGTTAACTGTGATAATTATAGTAGTAGTGTGATTCTTTGGGTTACTTTGTTATTGCTGATGTTCCTTGTAGTTTTGTTGTTCATTGTCCTTAAGTAACTTGACTGGATCAAATTGGTGATAGATTGTGCTTTAAATCTGCTAGTGCTAGTGTAACTCAGTTCAGTAAGGAATGTTTGGATCAAGTGTGTTATGGGTGTTGTTGTTGCTTAGCTTCTAAATGCTCTGCATAATTAGTCTCATTTAGGATTATAGGAGGTAGTTAAACCTTAAAATCAGTAGGTAAAATAGGTAAAAGTCAAAATCTCTTTCTAAATTCTAAATCTGTTAGCTGTTGGAATAATTAGTTTGCATAAGCTCATTCTTAGTTGCATAAGTAGGAGATTAAGCATAATCTCATCTCGTTTTAGTTTATTATTGCATTTCCAATTAGGTTTAATCAGTAGAATCTCACAAAAGTCAAAGTTTCATAAAAATCAAAAAGTCAAAATAAAGAGTTTTCTCAGGAATGGCATGAATTTCTAGAACATCTGTAGGCTTTAATATAGACTGGAAATAGATTTTAATTGCATTTCTCTATAATTTGGTTGCTTGTGTACATATCTCAAAAAGAAAATCATAGATTGTAGCTTGTTTGTTTGCTTATTTTAGGCTGCAAATAGCCCCTTAGAACCTGTTATGCCTTGCTCTTTAGTAAACTGACCCAACCAGCTCCCACATCAGCTGTCATTTTAAGCTCATATAAGCTCATTTTAGATTGAATGATTGGTAGTTGTGTTCTTTGCTTGGTGATATATATTGTTCTTTGATTTCCAGTTTATTAGGATAGCTTTTGATAGCTTCTAGGTAGCTTGCAAGTAGGTAGTGTAGGCTTATTTGGTTCTTGTAATTAGTCTTTTTTTAGTTTGTTAGCTGTTCTTATTTTAACAATGATTTGGTGTGATTGTTTGTTGGAATTTGAGTATTTAGATTGCCATGAGTCAGCTTAAGTTTTTTTTCTTGCCACTATTGCTTGTAGCTTATAGTCATTTAGGAAGCTTTTAGTTTGCTTTTGCCTTTCATTTTCATACTTCCTAAATCTGTCACACTAGTTAGTTTGTTTTGAGTTTTTACAATTTTTTCATAAGCTGATTTTTCATAAAACTTGATAATTTTCATAAGCTTTTTCTGTTTTTCAAAAAGAAATACAAAAAATAAAATAAATTTTGCAAAAATAGGCCACAGGATTCGAACCTGTGACCTACTGCACACCCAATCTCCAAATAGCTCTCCCTGAACCAACTCACCCTTGGGATTTTTATGTTTGGACTTGCACTTTTAAATCTTTTATAGGTTTTTCTTTTTCTCTTCTTATTAGCTTAATAAATCTGTTAAGCTTATTATTAGTTTTTTCAAAACTGTTTTTTTATAATTTTCCCAAATTAATAAGCAAACAAAGTATTTCCTGAAAAAGTTTCAGATTTATTTCTTTGTATTTTAATCATTTATCGTGTTGATTTTAAATCATTTTAAATACATAAAAAGTAAAAAAATATTTTTCTTTTTCTTTTGTCAAATAGTACGTAAGAAAATCATTTTTATTCCCATAGGATTAGGGTTGCCTTAGATTCACTTTTTATTTTGCGCTCGTACGTAGATTTTTTTTTTTTATATTTTTCACGTTTTTTAGATTAGGTTACGTTTTAGCTTATTTGTCCTTTACGTTAGCATATTGTTTGCTTTATTTACTTTCCCTAGTTGTAATCACTATCTTATTATCACTTTTATCCCCATTCATTTCATGTTTTCACGATCACGAACTGACAACTCAATTCAACCTTCGTTGGGACTACGACCCGGGAAATACTTGCACGAGTATTTCTTTGGAAATCAAATAACTACATCAATATCTAAGATCAAAATTCAGTGTGCATTACTCTTCGCGCAAGTCCTATATGGTTATAATGTAATTGCTATATTTCCTAAATATTGTCACTATATTTAATATTTCCTGGCAAGATGTAGTTCTATAATACAATTGGCTTTTTTTGTTTAACCTATTGATGTATCAAAAATAACATATTGACTTGCTATTGTTNTTTTTTTTTTTTTATATTTTTCACGTTTTTTAGATTAGGTTACGTTAGCATATTGTTTGCTTTATTTACTTTCCCTAGTTGTAATCACTATCTTATTATCACTTTTATCCCCATTCATTTCATGTTTTCACGATCACGAACTGACAACTCAATTCAACCTTCGTTGAGACTACGACCCGGGAAATACTTGCATGAGTATTTCTTTGGAAATCAAATAACTACATCAATATCTAAGATCAAAATTCAGTGTGCATTACTCTTCGCGCAAGTCCTATATGGTTATAATGTAATTGCTATATTTCCTAAATATTGTCACTATATTTAATATTTCCTGGCAAGATGTAGTTCTATAATACAATTGGCTTTTTTTGTTTAACCTATTGATGTATCAAAAATAACATATTGACTTGCTATTGTTATATTATAATTTGATACAACTAAAAAAGGAACTGGTCAAATGGTTCCAAAGTGTCAAAAGTCACCTTGTTTGAATATTTATAGGTAACAAAATAGTTCTGCAAGCACTCATTATCTATAACTTTTTAAGGAAATGGACAAAGAAGTGTTGGCAAGTCAACCCAACCCGGTTCAGTTTTGACCTTAAGCAATTTCTACCTTTTATACTGTCCACCCATTTTGTTCCTTCTAACTATGGCTATTCAATTGAAGGTTACCTGCTATAGAGGAAAAACATCAATAGAGAAGTGACTCACTCCATCATCTCCTTTTTTCGTTGCAGCATCAGAATTACTTTCACGTAAAGCAACATCAACTATAATCCCCATTTCAGTTAGAACTTGCAATCACTTTCAAAATCCCCCATCTTTTATGCACATATCCTAAGTCTCCTTAGGAGTAACGGCATGTCCTTACCCTATTGTCATCCCAATCCCACTCTACTGTAATCTAGTAGTCTTAAACCACTCAAGTGTGGCTTAGTGGCAAAAGGGCTTGTGACTATCGAAATAGCAGTCGTACATTAACAACACTTATCAGTAATGATCATATAACCAAAAAAACACAAAACGATAACATCCATAGTAAAAAACAAAAATGACTTAATTAGAGCGAGAAGAAGCACATAATGTTAATTTACCGGGTGGAATGCCCATTTCCCAAAAAAAGAAGCACATAATGTACCTGCAACCTATACAATGCTGTTATCTCAAATTGCCGTGTGTTGGTTATACTTGATGTATTCGAGTCTTTTCTTCAGCAGCCAAAAAAGTTAAAGGTGAAGTCAAAATGTTTAATCAACGGAAATGTAAAAGTGACAAAACTCAGTGGAAGTTGAAGGTGCATTGTAGCAACCCGAAAATTTTCATAAGGCAAAATAGTCGGCAAAATGACTATTTTGCCATTTGACTTTGACTTTTGACTATTTGACTTTTACCGTAATGTAAAAGCAAATACCATAATCGGTAATTAACCGGTAACTTCCCAAGTTGAATAATTAACTCTTTTTTGAATTGTTACTCTTTGAACGTTTTCGTTCACCTCTTTATATTTAACGAGATGATATCTCGCAAAAGGTAAAAATCGCACACAACGCGTACAGATACACCAATAAACTCAACACAGCAAATTGATTTGATTACTTTTTTATGTCACATAATATTACTTTTAATATTTAAATTACTTTTATAAGTACTCACGCAAGTTTAATTGTGTGAACTTTCCTCGCGACCAACACAAGACTAGGATAAGTCTATGTGTTCAAAATACTCATATTTCACCAATTGTCATATTTTATATGAACTATTGTCATTTTATCATTTTTATGTGAGCATTTTATTTCTTACGTAATACGCGTACTCAAACCAATGTTATTAGGCTTTAACAACGTAAACGCACTCAGTTAGGCTAATCACATTTTTTATTATACTTAGTTGGAGTATATTGATAAGTTTAGGCATTTTTATATACATTATATTTTTACGTTGCCCGGTCTAAAGTTTCGTGATTTAAGGGCCTAACATTAGTAATTACCGGGACCAAACTATACCCCGTAATCCAAAATTATACAAGATAATTATCAATACTACACCTCACCTTTTATTCTTACACGTCTAACATACTATCTAAACATACGTTCATGTGTTATCATTTTTGCATGAACTCCTTAAGCCTTAAGATTACACCTCATGCTAAGTATTCTTTTATAAAAATAAGACTTTACAAAACCTCATATCTCTTTCTTTGGTTCCTTGTTGCCGTGAACTATAACAACCATATCACCATCATATTCTTTAATTCAAGATACAAATTATACACAAAAGATGAAGGCCTAGGTGAGCTCAACATAGACCAAGTATTGTTTTGGTGACCTATTGGTTAAGTTGGAAGATATATAAGGTTTAAGGGCTGAGTTTATAAGGTTCTTACAAGGGTTATCTAAGGTTGATTTCAAGATTAAAAATGGTGCAAGACTTGTTGAAGATTGAAGGACTTGTTGGTGATTGAAAGACTTAGGGTAGTGTTCTTGGGTTTTGGTGACTTTCATCTAAGAAAGTTGTAAGACTGATGAGTGTGTAAATACTCATCATTTTTGTCTCATCTGTACTGCCAAAACATCCAAAAACACCCAAATATGCATCTAGTGAAAATATCCCAGGGTTGTGTTTTATATGTTTTAGATGCAAAATGTTTGAAAACAAATGAAAAACAAACAAAGTTTGCACAATTGGCAGTTTCAGTCCCTCAACTTTCAAAACTTGTCAAATCTAGTCCCTGGTTATTTCAAATCATGCAAAATATCATAAAAGGTCCTTGGGGATTCATAAGTTGTCAAAACAAGTCCTTTGAATATCAAAAATCACAAATTTACAACTTTGGTCCCCCAAGTTTGAAAAATGTCAAAAATGGTCCTTGGTTATTTAAAAAAGTGAAAAATCAAAAGTAAACCTTGTACTATTCATAAATGGCACAATTGGTCCTTGTGATTAAATTTTGGAAAATTACAAGAAAGGTCCCTCAAGTTTGGAAGCTTAGCAGTTTTAGTCCATGGATATTCAGAAAAGTGGAAAAAGTTAACAAAGGTCCTCACACTATTTATCCTTGGCAAGAATGACCCCTTTGATAAGTTTGGAATAATGTCAAGATCAGCCTTTCAAAAATTCAGGATTTACACTTTTAGTCCTTGGGCTCTTAAACCTTACAAACCAAACGGACCTAATCTTTATAATCATAAACCCATAAGTCCAATCCAAAAACAAAACACAAACACAAACCCATTACCCCAACCCTTTTTCCCTGGCCCAACAGACCAAGCCCAAAAACCCTTAGCCCTTTTCACCCTATTTACAAATAAAACGTGGTCAAACTTTTGTTTGACCCATCTCCTTCCCTCCCACCTCCTTCACCCCACTTGCAGACATGGTCCACATCCACCACCACCATCACATCCCACCGCCCAAACCACTATCCCCCTCCCTTCACCTCAGCATTAAATGCTGCCACCCCCAGTTGCTATAACAGTCCAATTTGGTCTTATCCATTTTTGGCGCCAAATCCTTTTGAACGGCCAAGATCAATTCTCCTCATCCAATGGCTCAAATTGTGTTGGGAAATGCTCAGAAGGACCCCACAAGACTCTAGAAGCCCTTATAAAAGGAAGAAGATGAAGAGAAGACTGTGTGTAGTTTTAAATTGTAGTTTTTATGTCGAATTAGTGCAATTATCAAATTTAGTTGTAATTTTAAGTTTCTAAGTATTGTATCAAGTGTTTTCTGTGTAATCCAAACTCATTTTGATAATCAATCTCATTTTCTTTTCACAATTCAGTTTATGCAAGTTTCATTTTCTCAAAATCTAGAATTGAATGGTAGTGATGTTTATGGTTGTTACTATGGACTCTTAGGTACATATAAGCTCCTAGAAAGCTTCTGAAAAGCTTTTAGTAACCTTAAAATACAGTCTAGAAGAAAAACTCAAAAATACAAAAAAATCAAAAAAATACAGTGAAAAATAAAAAAAAAATAAAAAAATAAAAGAAAAAAAAAAGAGAAAGAAGAAGAAGAAAGCTGGAGCACTGTGTATTTTGGATGGCAGTGGGTTAGAACTCCATGGGGAGTGTTAGGAAATGGTTTATGGTCCTTGTTCTTGGTGTTTAAGCTGGATTGCAAATTTGTAAGCTCTTGATCCATTTTCACTTTCACTGTATAAATTGGCTATCAATGATCTTATCTGTGTTTCTATGTTTGTTTAGTGCCTCATAGTCATAATATAGTTTAAAATAATTAACTTGTTCTTTGAAATTTGTTGTTGATCAAATTCCATTTTCACAGTCTTAGAAGCATAATTGTTATCTGTGTGTTTCATGCTTGTGTGGGTGTTGATTTATGCTCATTAGGTCTTGTGTTATGCTAATATAAGGTTTGGGATCAGAATTAAGGGTTAAATCAGTAATTTGCTTTGGAAACAAAAAAATCATTTCTCCTAAAGAGGTGTTTGGATTTATGTGTCTATCTGTGTTCACCAGTGACTAAACCTTTGTAAACATCTTACTCAATGGTCATTTGACTTAGAACAACCATTGCATTGGTAGTAACTAGTATAGAAAGTCAAAATCTACTTTGATCTCTTGTTGTTGATTCACTGTAAGGATTTAGGATCTCAACTCCTTAATCCTTGCTTCAAATCTGTTAACATAGCTTAGGATACTTTTATTGTAGCTCATTTCATCATTTTCAGTCCATAAATCTAGACCAAATCTCACAAAAGTCAACATTTTGCAAAAATCAAAAAGATATGACAAATATGAAAGTGAGTAAATAAGTAAAAAGATATAGTTGGAAAAATGGCACCGTGAGACAAAGGATTTATAGTGGTTCGGCTACGAATCTTCTCTTCGTCCTACTCCACTCCCCGAGCACCTAACTCGGGAGTTTTCTTCACTATGTCAACAAGCTCCCTTATGGCGGAGAAAACCTTACACAACGTTGCTTACACCGGCTTAACGACACAAAGCTAAATGTCGGGTCCTAATAGTAGCTAGAACCAATCTCACAACACAACACAAATTCTCTTCTTCTTCACAACACGACTTCTTCTTCACAACACATCTTCTTTTCTTCACAACACAACTACTTCTCTTCACAACACAACTACTTATTTTTCTTCACTACCTATCTCCTATTCACAACTAGCACTATCTAAACTACTTACAATAATCACAACACAACTATACAAGTACTATACACAATGTACATAATACTTCTTGAGCTTGAGGTTGAAGGAGTATTCTTCTTTTGCACTTAGGATGATGATGGATGATGAGGGATTGAATCACTTGAAACAACGATTAGTAATCTAATGATCAAAGGGTTTTGGAGGATGTTTAGAGAGATTTTAGATCTGAAATTTTCGTGCAAAAGGTGAGGAAAAATACCAGATTTAAGGTGGTATTTATAGAGGAAAAATTCTGACAAAAATCTGACACAGGAGCGTGCCGGTCCCCTTAATTCATGGCCGGCCCCCTTAAAATTAAGGGGGTCGCCCTACTGTAACGGCCAGAATTTTTGTCCTTTTGTGGGAAAAGTTTATTTGGTGAAAAACTAACTGATTTTGGTTAAAAATTTGAATTCATATATTTAGTATGATTAAAACATTTTTCTTTATTACCAAAATTGTTTTTCAAAAATATATAATATGTTTATATAATTAAATAAACTTTTTATTAATTAATTAAATACCCCTTTGATCATGAGATGTATTAAGCACTTGTTTATTCATACCTTGAGTGATTAAGTTGGATATAATGATATAAACTAGCTTAATACTTGTTTACGTAATAATCTTACGTTTAATGATTTTCCATTTTGTGATCATCAAAACGTAGAGATATTGAAAAATATACATAACATTTTTACGCATTATTTATGTCAACAATCTCCCCCTTTTTGATGATTACAAAATCTAAACTCATTAATCGAAAAATTAGTATATATACAAGTATTAGTGAGTTTATATCAATTCTCCCCCTTTTTGTTAGCATCAAAAAGGTTTATCCCGATTAACTTGGAGCTCCCCCTTGACTTATACTCCCCCTCGTTTTGAGGTCATAGAAAAATAATCGAGATATGGAATGCATGCAAAAATA
>LBNU01005111.1:10325-22921 GCA_014162995.1 Artemisia annua
CAATAACCCTAGGAACATGCCATCACTTAGCGAATTCACTAAGAAAAAGGCTAAATCTAGTTGGAATTGGCAACGTTGGTTACAAAGAACACATAACTTTAAATGGATTCCTAAAATTGTTAATATGTATGCTTCTAACCCAACGGAACCCACAAGTTCTTTGGGTTCCACCCTTACCATTGTACCATCGTCGTCTCTTTTATGTGATGCAGGTGGTGCAAATAATTCTCTGGATTGTTGATAGCGGATGCTCCCGACACATGACAGGCAATCTCAAATTGTTAAGAAACTTTGTCTCAAAGTTCATTGGTACTGTCAGATTTGGGAATGATCATTTCGCTACAATTATGGGGTACGGAGACTATGTCAGTGGGAATATCGAAATTATTCGTTTTTATTATGTTGAAGGCCTCGGTCACAATCTATTTTCAGTCGGTCAATTTTGTGATGTTGATCTGGAAGTTGCATTTTGGGAGAAAACATGCTTTGTTCGACATGACCGCTTCCTCTCCCATTTGTCTACTTTCAAAGGCTGAATCGACAAAATCCTGGTTATGGCACCAACGCATGTATCATCTCAACTTCAAAACTATGACTGATCTTGTTCGCCATAAACTAGTTGACGGTCTTCCTAGGTTCAGATATGCAAAAGATCACTTATGTCCCGCTTGTGAACAAGGAAAGAGCAAACGTGCACATCTAAGTTCAAAACCAGAACCAAGTACCGATCATGTTCTTCAACTTCTTCATATGGATTTATGTGGCCCAATGTGAGTACAAACGATCAATGGGAAACGATACATTCTTGTGATAGTCAATGACTTCTCCAAATGGACTTGGGTCTACTTTCTTCGAAGCAAAGATCAAGCTCCATCGATGATAATCACCTTTCTCACGAAAATTCAGGATCAACTTCGCAACACAGTCAGAATCATAAGAACAGACAATGGAACTGAATTCAAGAACCAAACTCTTCGTGATTACTTTGAGAAAGTTGGAATTGAACATCAAACATCAATTGCACGGACTCCCAAACAAAATGGAGTGGTCGAAAGACGCAACAGAACGTTAGTGGAAGCCGTACGAACGATGCTCATTAATGCTCAATTACCAGATTATCTTTGGGCAGAAGCCGTCTCAACTGCATGTTACACCCAAAATCATTGTATGATCAATAAATGTCATAAAGTCACACCGTATGAAATTGTTCACAAACGAAAGCCTAACATACAACACTTTCATGTATTTGGTTCTCTATGCTATCCAAATAATGATCGTGATGATCTTGGAAAACTTAAAGCTAAAGCTGACGTCGGTATCTTCATTGGATATTGTGAAAACTCAAAAGGATTTCCGAATCTACAACCGTCGTACTAGAGAGATTCAGGAGACTATTCATGCTAATTTCGATGAGCTCACAGAAATGGCTTTTGAGGAAAACAGCTTAGGACCCGCAACCAACCGTCTAAACTTTCCAGATTCTTCAGCTGAACCGTTGTCACTAACTCGTCGAGAATTGGAAACATTATTTTCTCCTTTGTTCGATGATTCATTTGAGACACGTGCACCAGATGTATCCACTAGTTCCGCTGCTCAACCTGATAATATTCAAGTACATGATACAACGGTTACTACAACAACAACAGTAACACCCGATGCACCCCTGACTGAATCACCAACAATAGAAGAACAAACCGCTTCCAACACCGACAACCCAACTAAAGATCTGAACCAACCACAAGTACCCGAACCTGCAAATTATGATCCAAATGCGTTCTTCAATCTGTTTGCTCCGACTCTAAACCTTTCAGATATTGCTGAGTCGTCAACACGAAACTTGGAACCAACTAATATGCAGCAGTTTCATAACCCTCACCCTTCAACACATCATTGGACGTGTGAACATCCAATTGTCAACATTATTGGTCATCCAACGGCTCCAGTTATGAATAGACAGAAACTTCACTCCAATGCCGAACATTGCATTTATGCTCTAACCGTTTGTCATGAAGAACCTAAAAACATCAAACAAGCTCTCACTTAGGACAACTGGATTGAATCGATGCAAGAGGAATTCAACCAATTCAAACGTCTTGAAGTTTGGGAATTAGTTGAACGACCAGATGGGGTTTATGTCATTGAGCTAAAATGGATTTGGAAAAACAAGTTGGACGCAGAAGGCAACGTTATTCGTAACAAATCACGTTTGGTGGCTAAAGGATATACTCAGGAGGAAGGAATTGACTTTGAGGAATCTTTCGCACCAGTGGCTAGACTTGAAGCTGTTCGAATATTTTTAGCATACGTTGCTCACAAAAACATGGTCGTTTATCAAATGGATGTGAAAACTGCATTTCTGAACGGTCAATTACGTGAGGAGGTATACGTTAGTCAGCCAGAGGGATTTGTCGACCCAGAGCACCCGAATCATGTCTACCGACTTAAGAAGGCTCTCTATGGTCTCAAACAAGCCCTCAGGGCGTGGTATGATAAACTTACTGCTTTCTTGCTTGCTAACTCTTTTACAAAAGGATTATTAGATGCAACTTTGTTTATTCAAAAACACGGGGAATATGTTTTAATTGTGCAAATATATGTCGATGACATTATTTTTGGCTCTACAAACAAAAAGTACTCAAACGCTTTTGCCAGATTAATGAAACAAAATTTTGAAATGTCAATGATGGGTGAACTTACGTTCTTTTTGGGACTACAAGTTCATCAGTCTCCCCGTGGAATTTTCCTAAATCAGTCCAAATACGCTCTTGAGATAATTAAGAAACATGGAATGACCAGTTGTGATACTTACAATACTCCTATGGCTAACACAACTAAGTTAGATGCGGATCCAAATGGGAAACCAGTTGACCCCACAAAGTACCGAAGTATTATTGGGTCACTGATGTATCTCACCGCTAGTAGACCGGATATTGTATTTGCTGTATTTATGTGCTCTCGCTATCAGTCCAGTCCTACTGAACGTCACCTCAATGAGGCTAAGAGAATCCTTCGATACGTAAAGGGAACCATTAACTTGGGGATCTGGTATCCGAAGGATTCCGGTTTTGAACTAATAGCTTTTTCAGACGCTGATCATGCAGGGTGTATGGATACACGCAAAAGTACTTCTGGTGGTTTGCAGTTTCTTGGAGATAAACTCGTGTCTTGGCAATCAAAGAAGCAGGATTGCACCTCACTTTCGTCAACAGAAGCTGAATACGTTGCCATGTCTGCCTGTTGTGCACAAGTCATTTGGATGCGTACAGAGCTAATGGACTATGGTTACTTATTCAACAAGATTCCAATGTACTGTGACTCGAAAAGTGCGATAGCAATCTCGTGCAACACGGTTCTGCATTCAAAGTCTAAGCACATTGATCTCCGTTATCACTTCATCAAGGAGCATGTTGAAAAGGGTACAATAGAGTTATATTTCGTGGGTACTGAATACCAACTGGCTGATTTGTTCACAAAACCTTTAGCTCCCTCAAGGTTCGCTGAACTAGTCCACTGGATTGGTATGCGGTGTTTGACTCCAGATGATCTAAAATCTTTTCTTGAAAACAATTAACTGAGTCAAATACCAAAACAATCTTTGTAAATATTTAACAAAAACAAAAATACAAAAACAAAAAATCTTTAAAAATACCAAAAAGACTTTACATTTTTTAAGTTTTATTTCTATTTTTTTTTCTTCTTTCTTTTCTCTCGTTTTTCAAATGCATGTACACTACCGTAATCAACACTTTGGTTTATCAAAAATTTCTCAATTTTCATACCAAGTGTTGAGGGGGAGAAAATGTTCTAGAAAATTCAAAAAGCTTGTTCAAACGCGTGTACTTGCATATTTCAAAAATTATGATGCTATCTTGTAATAATGGTGGAACGTCACAGGTTATCCCTCGTATCATTTCTTTTACTTTTCTAATTTCCTTTTAGCTTAGTATGTCTTTGTTATTAGCGGTCGTTACATTAAATCGTTCTTTATTAAAGATTTGGACCACTAAAATGATTGCTCTGTAGTTAAGGGACTTATATTACCAAAATGTTATAATCTTTCAAAATCATAACACAAACAAACACCCCCCGTTTTTATCATTATAACAATAATTCAAAAAACAAACACTCCCTTTTCAATATCACGGCCATAATCCAAAAGGCAAATCCGTCCTTCAAACCTTCAATCCGTAAGCGTTTCTATGATCTATGGCCTAATCTAAAAGATGGTTTTTAACGAATCATGTATTTAACGGCTAGATCTTTCACAATTAGGTTTTCGAAATCTAAGGTTTCGCTTAATTCGTATTAACAGGATTTGCATGTTTTTTGCTTAATGTTTCATAGGGCTTTTGATGTTACATGTATCCTAATCATGCTAGAAACATTTAATCATAACAATAATCATGTTTAGGTGGATTTCGAGACTTAGGGTTTGCGTACGAATTGGGTTTTCTTTATTGAATGATATTGTGTTTGATTTTATTGGTGGGATATGTTTGTTAGAGTAGTTGTAACATGTTTATAATCGTTAATTGCTTTAATTATCTCGTTTGCATGTTTTTTCGATAATTAGGGTTTATGTGTGATTTGGGCATTTTCATATTTGTGATTTAGGGCCTAATTAAACTGTTAATACGTGTTCATGTATGTGTTAATTGATGTATTCCATGGGAATTTCTACATGATCTCTCGTTAAAAATATTCTAGATAATTTTTAGGGCTCGTTTGTTTTCGAGATCTTTTGTATGTGACATTGATGTGTTTCTAATTGTTGTTTCACACTCAATTCACAGGTATTCATTCAAGGATAAAACATTTCAACGAAAACGTATGTCTCCAAAGATTTCGAAAATTCTTGTATAAGAATTTTTCGAGAAAAATTTATCGAGATCTTTTCTCGATAATTTTGTCGAGATCTTTCAAAATTTTCGAGAACATATGAGACCATGTTATCGAGAAACTAGGCTAAGAATTATCGAGAACCTTTGTTCATCAAGTTTTCGAGATCTTTCTTATAGAAATTATCGAGATCTTTCTTGCACAAAAGTTATCGAGATCTTCCTTAGTAATAGTTATCGAGAACATTGTTTGTCATATTTTCGAGATCATGGTTAACATATTTTTTGAGAATTCTCATGAATTGTAACTTTTCGAAAACATGTATAATGAATGAATCCTTATGAATGTGTATGATGTTTGTGTTGTAATAAGGTTTATTAATTTGTGATTGTGTAGTATTGGTGATCATGTTATTATCAGACGTTTGTGGTTTAAATGTTTAATTGCTATGTCTTATTAGATACATGTTAATTGATAATACTGTCACTAATCACATATTAATTAACTGGACCATAAATGCAACATGTAACTTATACTTCTTTGAATTTCAAACATGAATGAAAACTAATGACTAACGAATCTGGATGTTTGATTTCATGACTTTACATTTACAGAACACAATGGCTCAACACAATGAATCTGTCCCAGAACAAACTCTACCACTACTCACACTTGGTGAAATTGTCCCAGCAGACTACAACGTTATCATTGACCAAAACAATCCACGCATTGACTTCAACAGACTCAGTATTCCCGAAGATACGTGTAAGATTGTGAAGGACATACTACTAGCTCATCCCTGCAAACCAATGCTCACTAAGTCTACATCAGTACCAATCTTCTACATTCATCAGTTCTGGTACATTGCTAGGGCTAACTTGGACGATACATCATTCACTGTCCAGCTGGATCGTCAGGAATACACAGTAGACCTTGATGTTCTTCGAACCATTCTTTTGTTACCTACACCCAATGAGTTTCATCCTATGTTAACTGAACTTGAAATCCTAGATTACTTCATTGATCTAGGATACGATGTTCAAGATCATCAACCACTCAACAGACTATCAAAATTCAACGTCAAATACCTGCCACAATAATGGAGAACGTTCTACATGATAGTCAGATCAATTGCTGAAAGGAGGAGTGGTCACGAGCATACACGATTGGAGCACCTGCAAGTATTTTGCGGAATGATGAGCATGAAACCGATTGACTTCGCCAGATCCATAATGAGCGACATGATCCATCACATTCAGGCTGACCGTGATTCCGTTCATTAGGTTCACAAAGATGCTTATCGAACACTTCTGTGAGAAAACACCTGATTACATCAAGAGAATGCATGACCGAACAGAACCCAAAGACATCTACAACAAAGACTTCAGGATCTCCTTCGTCAAAACCATCAGGTTCGTTCCAAGCACGAAAGGAATAAGAATCCCAGACCACTTTCTGGATGAAGAGATTCGAAAGACACAAAACTTCAAGATTTATGATAAAGCCTTTCAAGCTGGGCAAGTTGGTCACATTGGTGAAGAAGAACCAGCTTCCATTGTTCAAACCCGAAGCAGAAGAGGTGGCAAGTCAGGAAGTACAAGCAGTACCACAAATTCCCAACAATCTAAGACTGTACCGAAACCACCCACCAGACCAAGGAGGAAAGCTGCACCAAAACAGATTCCTCAAGATGAACCGTCAGCTTCATCGTCAGAAACAGAAACTAAATCTGAATTCGGTTCTGAATTAGATGACGAGGAAGACTTTGAAAGAAGAACTAAAGCACATGATGATGAAGAGGAGTTTCCTGGACTCGAACTTGCTAAAAAAATAAGCAAGGAAACTTCTCAGAAGGAACAAAAGAAAGGAACATGGATCACCATTAATGAACCCAGTGGTGATTTTCATGATGAAGAAGAAGCAGATGAACCAGTTGGTGAAACACTAGTCGACAAACGCAAACTGAAAAGCGTTATTGTCGATCCTAGAGCAGAAGAAAAGCAGCATTTGAAAGAACTAAGAGAAGCTGCACTCCTCAATCTCCAACATCCACAGCCTCATCAACGACCGCTCAACATAGAGGTACAAGAGGGTGGCTCAAGTAGCACTGTAGTTCCTCCTTCATCACAGACTAAAACCGAACAACGTGATCCTGAAGGGAACATTATTATGACGGAAGCTACAGAGGAAGATGCTGAGAAAGAGCAGACTGAGTTCATCACACCTGAGTTCATTGATCAGGTTCAAAGGGAAGAAGAACTGAAAGAGAAAGCAAGTGAAGAGTCTGAAAAAGACGAAGAATTCTTTGACACCGATCAATTCATCGACACACAATCTCAGTCACCTTCAAAGGATCCTCCGATTCCCTCAGGCACACCTCCAAGGGATCCTTCACCTCCTCCATCAGAACCTGACCACGAATCATCTTCATCATCATCACATCATTCATCTCCACCACCAACAAAGAAAACATCAAAAGACAAATCAATCAGGAAGAAGAAGGGAAGCAAATCATCTTTGACAGCATCCCAAAGGATCAAACGAGCTGTTGCTATGGCTAGGCAAAAGAAGAAGGAGACACAACCTCAAGATGGAGACCTTAAAGACCAAGTTCAAAAGCTCTCAAAACAGGTCAAAACCTTGAATACTCAAGTCAAGGATCTCCAAGACTCTACGGGATTGGTTCAAAAGCTACTTCAAGCAGATATGAGCAAGATGATCAATGAATACACTGCCGAATACCTTAACGAAAATCTTGCTGCAATTGCTCAACCAGCAGTGTCAGAACTTCTTGAGCCAATTCGTTCAGAGTTGAATACCAGGATCAAGCATAGCATTCAACGCATGCTTCAGTCTACTCCTTTCTACCTCCGCACAGACAGGGCTCCTCCATCACCAACTGAACTTTCAACCGAACAACTACAAGCCCTGTTAGCTGCTAAGCTCAGAAATAAGGAAGACAAGACTCCTGAAGAATCAACAATGTTTGAGGCACTCCAAACTATTGCCTCAAAAGAGTCATGCAAGGAAGCCGCTGGCAAACACAAAAGACAAAGGAAGGATGATGATCCTGATGCCGATCCCAAAAGCAAGAAATCAAAGACATCAGAAGGACCATCGTCTTCTCATAAGCCAAAGAAGACTTCCAAGACTCCACCATCAAAGCAACATGCACCTGCATCAGGCTCCGGTCCAACTCAGTCAGAAGAGCCATTTATGCTTCAACCAACTGACATTCAGGAAGAACCCGAATCATCAATCCCCGAATCACAAATTCCCGAATTTCAAGCTGGTCCATCATCAACTACAAAGACCAAAGAGAAAAGGAAATCCACAAAGTCAAAGAAGAAGAAGAAGAAGTCTACTCCTTTCTCATGGTTAGATGTGGAAGAAGCTCCTCAATCTGATTGGTTGACCGAGATGATCAAAGCACAACCACCACTTGAAGCCGAAGAACCACTGCCTGGAAATACTTTGCAGATGACTCAAAGTATCATGACGGAACTTCAAGTTGAAAGGTTGACCAAAGCTGAACTGAAAAGGATCAACCGTGAAGCTATGGACTTTCTGAAGAAGAGATCAGGGAATAAAGTTGAACTCGAATACCACATGGAGAACATTGCCTGCGCACTATCTAGCACGTTCGACTGACTCAACCCTGAATCCAACCTCGACACGGAGAAGAAAGACAAGACTCCCTACTTCACTGACTGGACAAAACCATTGCCTCTTCTAGGCTTTCCTGAGAAACCCAAGATTCCGTACTGATACTTCTTCAACATCGACCTCAGATACCTTCAACACGCTCATCAAACTTCCAAGGAACAATACGCATCCTCACTAACGATTTCCGTTCCAGCTGCCAGATACGAATTACCAGACATTGAAGAGACTACACCAATTTTCAGCAAATCAGTTGTCACTTACAACAGGGAAGCTCTTCTCGGTATTCAACATTGGCCTGAGAAACGAAAACACGGCTACACCCACAGATTACATCTCAAGTTAAGTGAAAATATGAAGCAACCGCTTCGTATCGTTGCAATCATGGAAATCGTTGAAGACAGAAGATTCAACTACACTTTCATGAAAGAAATCATCGTCAAGAGACTCGATGAGAAGCGATACAAGTTTTGTGAAGCAGACTTCCCAGATCTGAACCTGAATGACATCGAAGACATGTATTTGCTAAAGGTTCAAGGAAAGATGCTCAACTTCGAAAAAGATACACAATACAACTTCATCGTGTCTCTACTACTCTACATCAGATGGGTTATAGTTCAAGAAAGAGTGGAAGATCTTCAACTAGGCGTGGAAAGCTATCAGAACAACATCAAACTCACCAAACCACAACTCATGTTCACTGGAATTCAAGAGCTTTCANCAGACTTCCCAGATCTGAACCTGAATGACATCGAAGACATGTATTTGCTAAAGGTTCAAGGAAAGATGCTCAACTTCGAAAAAGATACACAATACAACTTCATCGTGTCTCTACTACTCTACATCAGATGGGTTATAGTTCAAGAAAGAGTGGAAGATCTTCAACTAGGCGTGGAAAGCTATCAGAACAACATCAAACTCACCAAACCACAACTCATGTTCACTGGAATTCAAGAGCTTTCACAGTACACTCTCGTGCAACAACCATCATTTGGAGTCATCTACCTCAACAAGAAGAATAAACTTCGTCTTATGAGGTTCGATGAAATTCCGAAGTTTTGTGACGAGACACTTAAAAGAGTTCGTGATGGGTTGGCAGAAAGGTTGGATGATGAAAAGAAGAGGTTAAAAGAGGGTCAGGAAACTAGGTGGAAAGCTAATGGACGAAGAATGATTCGCAACTTTGTCCATACCATTGAAGAAAGGTTGTACCATCGTCAACAGATCAGGAGGTTGGAAAGCTACATCGGTGTTCAACCTTCATTTCCAGTCTTGACATTCAGACGACCTGATCCACAGTTCACAGATTTTGATGCATAGCCGAATGATGAACTTCAGCTCCCATTCTTCTGGTAGCAATATTTCAATATTTTCATTTATATGGATTGATTTGTAATTGCTACAGCTTGTGCACACATAACAGTGTACAACCCGCACTTTGTACTTAAAGGACCCTGTGGTACGCATCAATGCTACAATCCTCATATAAGGAGCGAAAGCTTCTTACTTTTGAGTAGAATTTATCAAACCTTTCAGTATTTTCTCAATTCTGCTCAAAAGACAAGTATTGCACCTCAATAAGTAATCACTTGTTGAGGGGGAGTACTTGATTTCAAACATCGTTCTTAAATCTTAAAGTCTTGTTGAATTCTCCCCATAAGACTCAAAAAGGCATATTTTAATCAAAAACATTTACAAAAACAACATTTGATATGCTATTTTTGAGGGGGAGAAGAAGAAAAGTGATTAAAATATGATGTGAAAAGTCTTATCTTGTGCGAGCTCGACTCAGAATTGACCCACGAATTGACGAAACAACAAATGTTAGTATTCGAAAGGATTTATCCGAGTAGAAAGTACTGTTTTGAGAAACTCTTTCTAGACGTTTACTTGGACGGGTCTAACTTCCTTTTAGGAATGTTAACAACTTCAAGTTAGTTATTAGGGCTAGTTATCACCTAAAAACTGATAATGTATCCCTTTAACTAAGCAACATAAACGTGTCCCTCATGTACATGTCTATTAAGAGTGGATCAATTCAAAAGTACCAACTCTTCCCGCAAATGGAAATTTCTGAAAACATTCATAAGCATATGTGGAGGGGGAGTCTTTCATAAGAAATCCAAAACCTCAAAGTGTTAACAAAAAGCTTTATAATCATAAACACTTTGAGAGATTTTCAATGATTTGGTTCAAAGGCATCAATAGGATAGTCATGGAGTTACAAGGTGACTAAGCATAGGAATTACCGTGCTATGATCCGCCAGAACCGGAGGGATCTACCCAAGGACATCACCAAAAGTTAGAAATTAGAAGTCCTTAGGTATGATATAACAAAAGGAGAAAAGAATGAAAGGAGAAAGAAGGGGTTGAAGAATTAAAAAGAAATGAAAGAAAAGGGTGAAAAGAAATAGCCCTCCATTTTATCAACCTTAGGGCAGACACCGGGTTCAATTTATATGCTACTGGTCGTTGCAAAGACGACACCGGTATTGAAGATAAAGACGTCATGGACCCAGTGATGCAATGCACCTAAACCTTCTTAGCCACTCAGGCATCTCTCAAAAGATGTTTGTTTTATTCTCACGGGGAACCAGTGTAATCTATCGATCGTCTATTAGAGATGGTTGATATTGAAACAGGAGGCCCTCTGCTCCATGCCTCCGCATAGGAAACCAAATGTGCACTTATCGAGTCTAGAGCCACGAGATAACATAAAAGATCTCTTAGGAACACATAATATTGACACTAATTGTAAATTATCGAGTCCTTCGCAGATCTTAGCAATCTGCCTTGAACGTTTATGAGGGATTTACTTATGTATGTCTCGAATGATTGAATGGAAATCCTGCCAGGGTCAACATCAAACAGCCCTGACAGCAGGTCACTTCGGTGATTCCTTGTGGATTACGCTTAGTGTGTTCGATGGTTTCAAACGGTCTATAGTCGTGGGGTGATCTCCAGCGACTCACCTAATCGTGGGTGTACTTATGTATGTCTGTGTAAGCCCTCTAGGGGGTATCCGATTAGGAACGGCCTTGGTAAGGATTAGAAGGAGTCTTCACACTATGCTGTCGACAAATTCTAATTCCGAACCTGTAAGTACCGGGTATTTTATTGCTAACTGTCTCAATGCAGGTACAACAACCATCTTGAACACCCTCTTCCGCATGCTCATACTTGCATCTCTACAACTATGAAAGCTCTCATGGAAGATCGAAGCAACATTTAATTCAAAGATAGATTCCATGCCAAAAGAATCTACAAAGTGATAAGACAACGATCTAAAGCAAAGCAACGTCTAAAGGAGGATTCTATGTCAACACTAAAAATCTTCATCAATGAAAAGAGAGCTTCACACGGATGAAAGTTTCAAACGTCAAAGATGTATGAGCATGTCGGAAAGATGCAGATCCACTGGAGTCTAAGAGAGTGACGAATGGCAGATTACCACATCATTTAATCATTCCCACATCATCACAGACAAAGAACAAAGAACGATGAATCATCTCAACTTAAGAATTTTTAGAAGACGTCGAATGCTATGAAAGTCAACAGTTAAAGATAAAGACAATGACGTCAAGCAACCTCAAATGACCGTGACGAATATCACTCCTTCATAACCGATCCTTAGGGGGAGATTGTTAGGATCTAAGTTTATCAATATTTATCAAGTCTCGGTTATTTTAGAACATGTAATAGGTTGCTAGTTTACTTAAGTTATTCATGTAAATGTGTAGAGTCCAGATACACGTCCAATGGGCTTGAAGCCCATGTTTAGAACATGATAGGGAGGATAGGAGTGTTGCCCTACTCCTCACCTATAAATAGAACTCTATGTAAACATTATCTCTTGTTGGTTATTTCATTATCTTAAGAAAACTCTTGCACTTTTACCTTTCATATTGATCTAATCATCCAAACTCTATTTCTCATCTTATTTCTATACTTGTGTTTACAATATGGTGACCTAACAGTTAGATCTTCTTCCAAGAAAGATGAACGCTCAAAGCTTCCCTTCCGAAATATAAATCATCTCCTTGTCCAAAATAACCTGTTAACCTGAAAAACAATAAAGGCGAACCTCGCGTAAA
>LBNU01005111.1:23110-34958 GCA_014162995.1 Artemisia annua
ACATGATAGGGAGGAGATAGGAAGTGTTGGCCTAGCTCCTCAGCCCTATAAATAGAACTCTATGTAAATCTTGTTGGTTATTTCATTATCTTAAGAAAACTCTTGCACTTTTACCTTTCATATTGATCTAATCATCCAAACTCTATTTCTCATCTTATTTCTATACTTGTGTTTACAATATGGTGACCTAACAGTTAGATCTTCTTCCAAGAAAGATGAACGCTCAAAGCTTCCCTTCCGAAATATAAATCATCTCCTTGTCCAAAATAACCTGTTAACCTGAAAAACAATAAAGGCGAACCTCGCGTAAATTCGGCAGTATAATCTATAATAGGATATAATGCTTGTGGAATGAATGTTTTTGCAGAATTCCTGGAGATTATAAGTTAGAGAATTAACAAAACTTTTTGTGATTCCGGAAGAAAAATAAAACTTTAAAAAATTTCAGAAAATTTCTGCCTGACGTCGTCAGGTTGTAAGGCCTGACGCCGTCAGAAATGATCTGACGGAATTCTCATGTTAAGTTTCCGGAAAATTTTTGGAAATACTATACCTTACTTCCTGGAATTCCTGCAAAAGCATCATTATGACTCGATACAATCATTTGCCTCACACAAGTACTAATATGCATGTTAATTTACATTGTTATGATTCATGTCCATTCGTTCTTATAAACCGATTTAGATTTCCCTTACACTTATCTTTTGCAAAGTAGTTAAGACGAAGTTAAAAACAAAATAAAGCATTTTCACAAGTTAGTTTTTTAAGCATTAATCAATAACAAGAAAAATAACCTACATACGGAAACAAATAAAATCAAACAAACAAACAAAGCTTGGGTTGCCTCCCAAGAAGCACTTTTCTTTATTAACGAGTCTTGTAGCTAGACTCAAAGTCACCGTACATTACGTGACTTCATCGTGGGTCACGGTCTCTAGGTCATCCTCTGATTCCTATCAGAATCACTTTTATAGTGAAGGTATTTTGGGTCCTCGAAATCAAAAAGATTGTTTTGGTATTTAGAACTAAGCCTATTGACATCCTTAAAGAATCCACTTGATAGGTCAAAAGTGTTCTCACATCCTCTCCTCACATCATTATCGCATAACACGAGTTGGGAGCCTAACCCGTCGAGCCCTTCACAATCAACTTCCTTAAATTCTCTCATCTTGCATGGTGTTTGGTATGAGATTTTCCTAATCCCATCAGTGAAAGTCATGATCCTATTGTGCTCGTCCACAACTAAGCTTGTGGCATTGCAAAAAGGTGCCCCAAAAACAATTTGCGATAACCTGGGATCGATGTACTCTTCGATATTATCAACGATTGCGAAGCTTATAGTGAATGCCATATTTCCTACAAACACTTGTACATCATCATCTATGCCAATGTCATCCTTCTCCTTATAAATCATCCCCCATCTACAAATGTTGTTATAATGGAACAAGGACATCACATTTTTGGGTAAACATGTGTCAATGTAAACATTATAGAAATGCTTATGACCGATCATGCAAGGTATTTTGAGATTATTTGGATCACGTCGCTTAATCCTGCCAGGCCTTCTACCTTGCAGCCCCCATGCGTTGCAGATCGCCAATGGTTGATACTCATACACTTCTTCATTTCCATCCCGAAAAATCACTTTCCTAACACCATTGGTAAATAATGCACTACTATCATCCTTATCGAGTTTCACTCCCGTTGCTGTTATGAATGGTTTCCCTAGAACAAGGCTAGTTAAGGATGGGTTGATGATCGAGCTCATGTCATTGAATATACAGTAAGCTCAATATGAAAGAGGAACTTTCCTATCACAATTGGCACCCTTTTTATAGTCCCGATGATATTAAACCCCTCGTATGTGACCTGTGGGGTGAAGGCTTCGTTGTATAGAGAAAGGGATATTGCGTTCATAGGAGAGTTGGAGTTTATGTAGGCATCTTTTATAAACTTCTTCCTAGTGGTGCAAGATATCTTAAAGACCCTAGAAGCGCCATTCTCTATTCTCCTTCCAAATCCAATATACAGCTTAGCTGTGCCCCTCTCAATTTCTTCCAAAAGGGGGCTATCTAGCAGTCCTGGGATCCCCCGAGGCACTTCGGTTTTCACTTTCAAGCCTTCCTCATCACTCAACTCTCTTGTACTAGACTTTTCTGGTGAGTCTAGATGGTCGCAATGCGCCTTGGAGTTCCTTATGGGGGTTTCATCCTCCACCTCATTACCCGCATGCTTGGTTGGTTACTGGTCCATGTTGGGTTTAGGAGTAGGTATAGTTGTGACGGTGTTTACGAAGTGGAGCGGCTTTTAAGGGGTATGAGTATCTCTAGTTTCTTTTTTGATTGGCGATATGTGTTTGAAGAGTTTACTAGGGTTCTTAATTTTCACAGGAGGGGGTTTTTGGTGAGTTGCTGTGACAAACTTGACCTCCTCAATTCGAGCCAACTCACAAGTTGATCTGCCAGCAATGCGATCATTGATAACCCTCAACATGTTATCAATCTTGTTGTTTATATCAACTTGTTGTTGTCTAAACTGATTCTCAAGTTTGGAGAGCTGTATTTCTTGAGAGAGAATGAATTCTTGCAGCGACTCCTCGCGATTCTACTGTTTAGGCGTATTCTGATGAGGATAATGTTCGGACCAGGTGAGTGGGGGAGAGTCATTGAATGATACGCTTCGAGTTTTGTTCCAACTAAAGTTTGGCTTATTCTTCCATGCCTTATACCTATCTCCGGAATTCTCGAGTCCATAATTGGTAGTGAGCCACTTATCTCCCGCCTTATTGATTCGTGAGGACCATCACATAATTTGCATGAAGAAGTAACTTTGTTCACTTGGCTTGAAGGTTTAGGAGCCTCGTAGGATTTCATAAGAAACTTGACTTGGTCTTCAAGTTTTATGATCCTACGGTCGGAAGTGCTTGAATTATTCGAAGGCAAAGATATTGCCTTGACCGTGTTATTCAAATCACGGGGATCATTCCAACTTTCTTTGTTATAAAGAGCAAGATCTTCTAGGAGATCCCATGATTGTTCCGCACTTAGATCACGTAGCTTACCACCGGCCGCTTGGTGAATGGTTTGCTTCGTGGGGATATTGATATGGTCATAGAAGATTTGGACTTGGAGCCAAAGGTCTATGCCATGATGAGGGACTTTTTGTAGTAAGTCCTTGAATAGAGTCCATGCCTCGTAGAGGGTTTCGCCTTGGCGTTGTTGGAACGCCAAGATATCATTCCTTAGCTTGGTAGTTCTCCCCGGTGGGAAAAATTGAGCAAGGAAACGAGTTGTGAGATCATCCCAAGAGGTGATGGATCCTGCGGGAAGTCGCTCAAGCCATTGACTAGCTTGGTCCCGTAGAGAGAATTGGAAGAGACGCAATCGGGTCGTCTCTCGAGTGGCAACATCAAGGTCTATGGAATCTACGATTTTGAGGAAATCCTTGAGATGTTGATTTGGATCTTCGGAACGAAGTCCATGGAATGCGCATCCGCTTTGCACCAACCGGATGGTGTCGGATCGCAAGGGAGTGACATTGGCTCCTTGAGTGAGCTCAATGGTGTTGCGATAGCCATGGTGGCTAGGTCGGGAATACTCTCCTAAGGTACGGGCTCTAGGAGGTTGGTTTGGTTGTGGTGGTTGTTGTGGTGGTGGGTTGTTGGGATCAAGGATATTACCACCTTCCATGATGTCGGATGGTAATGGTTACGAACAAAAACACGAAGAAAAAAGATAGACTAAAGAAATCCTAGAAAAATAAAATAAAAATCTCACTAGAAAGGAATCTAGTGAGTAGACCTAATAAAATAAAAATTCAACCTAAACAATAACTATTCCCCGGCAGCGGCGCCAAAAACTTGATACGCGGGATTGCGACCACGCAACAGGTTTTACCTCTCAAGGGATCTTGAGAAGCTTGCAATCCCACCAGGCAGTGTACCTGACCGATGTAGTATAGTGTAGTGGTAAGTACGGGGGATTGATCGTTCTCTCACAGGGAATAGTGTTCGTTAGGTATGAAAAACTACTCTAATAGGTCTAAGGATGAGGGATGATTATTTTTGTATTTTTATATTTTTTGAAAGCAAGTAAAATCTCGGGTTTGAAGGAGTGGGCGGAATTAGTTGCTAGTCAACTAACCCAAAAACTACTATTGCAATTAAAATTAAAATAACAAGAAAATAAAAGGTTGTGAAACTTATATGGAGACAAGAGTGTTTACTTAGATTTCCTTACTCCCTAACTATCTTTTACCGGTTAATTAGTGTGTATTAATTGCGTGGATGATGGGTGTATTCCTTAATACCAAGCGTGGGGTGGCGTACGTACTTCCCCAACTCTATAAGCTCCTACTTTACTCCTATGTCGAGCCTGCTAGAAGCTCCTAACATGGGATCATTAGAATTCGCTCATGTATTAAATACAACCATAAAAACCGAGTACGCATTGGTTCATGTTTCTTAAGACGTTCAAGCAAGTTACCGTATAGGAGGTTAGACAGTTTTCTTAAGCCTAACATCGATAAACAATCATCCAATACAAATAATAACACACCAACAACTAATAATCAATAGTTAGGTTTCATTAGATCTAAGCAAACACAAGATAAATCTAGCCTAGCATGTTAATTGAAAGACAAGCATAAGATATAATTAACCAACACATAGACATATTGATTAATTTGAATGGAGACTTATCTTTAATTGAACATGGAAGAGTCAAGGGTGAAAAACCCTTGAAAAAGCTGTAAAAATCGTCTAGGGTTTTGTTCCCAAAAGTTGCACACTAATGAATGAAAAATAGAAAAGTATATATAGAAAATACACTCTGACGGCGTCAGGTTATAGGTTCTAACGCCGTCAGCTTGCCGCCATTAGGGTTCTCGGATGGCCTAGATCTACTTCTGATGCCGTCACTTGTAAAATAGCTCTGGGCCGTCTCTCTTTAGCATTACACCTGATGGCCTAGGATTATTAACACCTAACGCCGTCAGGTGTAAACATCACAATTCTTGCTTAGGGCGTCACGTATAGTCAGAATCCACTCCTTTGTCTTGGTTGGTTGACGGCGTCACCTTGTGACTCTTACGCCGTCAGGAAGGATTTCCAGCATTCTTTTGAGAGTTTGTCGTTTTCTTCACTTTATGCTCCAAAAACGTCCAAAATGATGTGTTTTCTAGAATTCTACTCAAAAGTACCTAAAATGACAAAAGGAACGATTTAGGGCAATATTTGATCATATTAACACGAATTAGGGCTTAAATGACCCTCTAAAATGGGTACACTTTTCACCTCATCACTTATCCAAAGACATCGGAGTAAATAGGTGTGGAAGGGGTATGGCAGCCTAAGCAGTGCTCAGCAAGACACAGAGGTAATCAATGCACTAATATAAATTCACCAAAGACATCAAACATATAAACTTTTGATGGATCTAAACACACACCATGTGTTAATGATACTTTGAGTTATATTAATAAGCACGTGGAATATACTTATTAATACTTAGAAGATGAATTGTATGATGAAATGTAAGTGAGAATAGTTGTATAACACAAAGCTTCAATATTATTGATAATAATACGAGTGATCTTGCTTATCACTAGGGTTACACCATGAAGCTCTCTAGGGTTAATTCGTACCTAGAACAATGACCTAGGACCTCCTTTTATAGCACAAGGAGTCCTTTACAAGATAAGTATTAAGCTATCTAAATAGAATATACACAATATCTTTTCTATACTTATCTATATATGAGTACATTACAGTTATCCTAACAGCAGTGGTAATAATATGTACTAGCAGTGGTAATGTGTTTCCACTGCTAGTGCATTCTTCAGCAGTGTCTTCCACAGGCCTATCAGTGGTAACTGTTAGCATTATTCCCAAAAATCCTCCCCTAAACTTATGATTTCTCTGAAAATAAATAAGTTTCTTCAATCTGCATTATCTCTTAGAATTTAGGGAATTCTTCCAAACACTTCACTTTCTTCTTAATGCCTGAACAGCTCTTGAACATTGTTCTTGAATCCTATGTATCAATGCTCTGACCTTCTAAGTATCTTCATGAACTCTTATCGTTGTAGAAAGCATCACAGTGAGAGTTCCAGCTCTTAGTGGGTATTCTTTCTCAGCAAACATAAATGCATCCACTCCAGCTTTTGTAGAAACATGATGAACTTCACATGAATCATAGTAAGTCCATATAGTACTGGGACATGAAGATTCAAACTTCCAAAAATTATCATTAGCATCTGGTTCATAGAGCCTTCTTAGATCAACCCACAACTGCATTTCCTTCACATCTTTGAGACTGCCAGCATCAAACATTTCTTGAACCAATCTCTACAATGTATCAAGATCATCTCTGTTACATGCTTTGATAAGTTCTTCAAACTGTGTTGGATCGTTATACTCTGACCAAACTATTATATAGCTTGTTAAGGGTTTAGTAGCCTTGGATAAATCCTAATCTACTAACAATGAAACACTGAATTACTCTATTAAGAATGCGGAATTACTTAACAAAGCTAAGAAGAATTAACCAAACTTTGATTATATTAACACCTTAAATCTGCTTATAGAATGCAGACTATTACAACTCTAACTTATCTCTAAATCGTATTTGTAAAACTCTTATCTCTAATGCCAACCTAGGGATCCTTTTATAGGCACAAGGAAAACCCTAGTCGGTTTACATAACCTGAACGACAAGTATACAATCTCTAACTATAGAATATTCTAGATTACATAGTATTCTAATTCTAATAATATATTCAGTCTTTATCTTCAAGCAGTACTTTGACTTATCAACGAGCAGTACTTTGATCACTAGCAGTACTTTGACTTTAATACTTCAGCAGTACTCTGAAGAGCAGTACTTTGATATCCAGCAGTACTTTGATCTTTTATACCCCAACAATCCTCCCTTAACTTGAATTCTACTTGTTTAATTTCAAGTTTTCTTTGTGTAAGCTTTATCTTCATGGAAAGATTGTCTTCTTTGAAAAATACACTCGTTGTTTTGTCATCATCAGCATAAAGTACTTGCAATCTTTATTAGCAACAAACTTTTATCTTTTCAGCAACTTAAACTCTTCCTTTCAGCTACTCAGCAACATTAGGTACATCAAATCATATTAAGTTTCATACTATTCTCATCACTTCCAGGTGTGTTAACTCCTGTGAGAGGTGAATCATTGAAAATTAATGTATTTTGATGTCTCTTTACCAAAGCCATTAACTCTGGAGTAGCCAATGTTTAGGTTAAGTAAACCATGGTACATTGATAACCATATGATTTTTAGCAAATCATCAGCTATCAACGGATTTGAGTAGTCTTTACCAAAAGCCGTATGCTTATGGACTAGTTAGTTCTTAGATCTTAACCGTGGTGAACTAATTACCATATAAATGGATTTTCCACAGCCTTTACCACAAGCCATTTTTCTTGTGGGCTAGTCAACTCTTCACTTGTTTCAGATATAGTGAGTTGAAACCATACAATTTTTATTAAATTGTCAACTAAAAACGGATTTGATTGTCACATCAGAGCCGTACCCTCATGATGAATCAAACTCTTTCTTGTCTATGAAACATGGTGAGTTGAATACCATTTGTTGTGTAGTACAAGTACTAACACCATGTTTTCCTCAAAAACAATTTGTTGCTGTATTTATTTGTGCTTCAAAAAGAAATTTTGCATAATGCAAAAACTTTTATTTCAAAAACTTTTACTGGTTTTAGCTGCAAGCAGTACTTTGGAAAAGTACTGTTTGATCAGCAGTACTTTGAATAAAGTACTTGTTTTATTCAAAATATTTTATACAATTAAAACCATACCATTATTTTAATCATCATCCTTCAAAATTGTCCAATTGATGAACAAATTGATCACCATTAGAGCCATGTCATCTTCTTCTTCAACTTCCATACCATGATCCAGCATTCTCAGCATCAAATCTCTTATGAGAAGATATCTTTTGTCTGCCAACATGTAGATCATTGTACCATCTTCTAGCTCTAAGGCATGAACACCAGCACTTGCAAAGAATCTCCAGCTATGAATTTCCCATTCTTCTTGATTCTTCCAAATGTCATCAGTGCTAGTTTCATCTGTATCCAACATAGTAGTAGTCAAATCTCCCAGCAGTACTGCACCAATTCCTTTGAGTGGATTTTCTTCAAAGTAAGCTTGAATTTGTTGATATAAATCATACAAATCTTCTCTTTCCACCAGGTGCAATATATCTACCAGCAGATTGAATGCTCTGAAGCTTTCATCTTCTCTGTGGAAAACAAACTAATCACCATCCTTTTTAGATTCAACAACTTCTAAGTCAGATATCTTGGATTTTGTCTGAACATCACTCTTGGGAAGTTCAAAATCCATAGGTCTTAGATAATTCCTCAGTTCATCAACAGTACTTGTTCTTAGCTCTATAGTAGGCTTAGACTTCTTTGATGATTGTGACTTGATTGTTGTTCTCTTTCTTTTGTTACTTTCATTCATCAGCTTCCTTCCTTCTTCAGTGTCATAACCAACAATACCATCTACTTGTCTTTGGTATTCTGTTCTGACATCATCATATAATTTCTTCATCTGAGAATGATTCAACCTTGTCAAACCCTTGTATCCTCTTCCTTTCAAGTAGTCCATAAAGAAATTTCGTTCTTGAGCCTTAGTCATTGATTTCTTGAACTTTGTTTGAATAGCAGCTTCTTGTCTTTCCTTTTCATATTCAGCATCAAGTTCTGCTTGAAGCTTTTTAGCTGCAATATCACCTTGAGCTTCTTGATAAGCTCTGATCTGCTCTATGGTAAAGGACTTCTTTTTCTTTTTCTTTTCTGATTCCACTAGAATTCCTTTTCCTTTATCTTTTGGATCAATCTCTTGAATAGGTTTAAGAGAAAGTTGCAGATCTTGAGATGGTTCAATTCCAGGAATAGTAATACCTCTAGGTTTTGACATAGTGTTATCATCACTATTAGACTGGATCATATCTTCTTCTTGAACTGGATTGGAAGGACCCGCATCTTTTTCAAAGTCCAAAGTCCTTGGTGTAATCTGAAATTGCCTCATAGTACCTTGGGTAGTATCTTGAATAATATCAACACCAGTACCTTCCAAATCCAATACTTCTTTATCACCACTTCTGACTTGAGTGTCAGCATCTTGATGAGAAATGTGTTCTTCAAGTGGTGTCTGTGGAATATTCAAAGCAGCATCTTGATCATCAGCACTTTGAAAAGCAGTCTTTTCATCCACAGTCTTTTTATCAACAACATCTTCATTCAAATTCACATTATTTTTATTCCTCCCCAATGTGAATGAAGATTGTTTTCTTAATTTCCTCTTCTTTGACTTATCCTTCTGAAGACCTTTTGAAGGATGTTGAAGAATAGACTTAACCAGTTTCTTCAAATTCTTGTACTTCTTTTGAAGAGTGGCTAAAACGTTAGCTTGATTATCATAAGCCTTTTTAAGTCTCTTCAACTCTCTTGTCAAAGCATAATTATCCATAACTTCATCTTCAATAGGTGTATCATTACCAGCCATCATTCCCTCATCTCCTCCAGATGTTTGAAACCCATCTGTGGAAGTATAATCATTGGGATTAAATGGTTGACTAACACCATGATCTGTGTCACTGAGATCAGTATCTTGCAGAGAAACAGGCTTTTCTGCAGAGGCAGTCTTTTCTCTGGAAGCAGTCTTTTCTCTGGAAGCAGTCTTTTCTCTGGAAGCAGTCTTTTGGGAGACTGCTTTAACTGGTGAAGGAGAAGAATGCTGTAAAACATCTTCTTCATGAGAAAGAGACCTTTCAGATCTTTGAGATGGAGTAGGAGCAGAGTCTTCATGTTCAGAGGCATCTTCTGAATCTGCTTCTGAATCTTCCTGAGCAGCATCCCTAACAGTCTGTGCTACTTCCAACATATATGCAGTAAGAGGTGTAATATGACCAGAAAAATCTGAACTCTTGTTGGCCATAAAGGTAAACACCTTGTCTTGAAGCATAATAACAGGTAAGAAGTCTTGTGGCTTAGGAATACCTTTAAGCTGTTTATCCAGAAAGACTTGTATGAATCTAGGATACATCAAAAATGGTTTCTTTTTGTTGATGTGGTTGAGCATCCCATTTAAGATCATCCAAGAGAAGTTGAATGGCTGATTAGTTGCTAAACCCACCAATGCTGAGGCTATAGTCTTAGGGAATTCATTCCAAGCAGTAGTTTTGTTGCTTAGGCAATGAAGAAGTACATGAATTAAGTACTTCCATTGAGGACTAAAGAGGGGTTTTTCAAAAGTTTGTTTTCTAAGTGAACCCTCATAACCAAGATCCCTAAGTGTATCCCAAATAACCTGTTTAGCAAAACATACAGTACCTTCCTCATCATTAAACTGAAGGTCTGCTCTTATTTGTGCCTCTGAGATTCGAATCTTACGCCCAGCAACTGTAGCAGTAATGAACCATGTATCCAAATTTTCACAACCAGCATCAGCAGTAGCCCAAAATTCTTGAATCCAAGGTCCAATCACATCAGGATTAACCAAAACAGCATAATTGATTGATGACCCAGCAAGAAAATCAATAATGTCATGAAAATCAACATTAAGATCAGTCTTGTCCAAATTTGCTACCATATTGTGACGATTACATGTTCTTCGAGCCATTGAAGAATGTTTGTATAAAGGTGATTGGTAAAAACGGCGAGTGAATGTGGAAGATTATGGTAAAAAGATATACGAAAGAGAAAAATAAAGTAGGGTAAGTATTTATGGGTAAGATTTGATAAAATAGTATCCCAAAAATAACTCAAAAACAGTTGTTTTATACCCCTTATCTCGTTCATAATATTTAAAGAATATTTACCATATCTTTTTGACCGTTTGAAAAAGACAGCATTTGCCACGTCAGCAAGCAGTACTCTCTTTTTGACCGTTGAGCAGTACTTTCACCATTCAAACCGTTTATGCCTATAAAAAGACCCTCAAAGAACAAAGAATTTCATCACAAACTCATTCAAAAACCTCACAAATAACCAGAAACATCAACAACTCCACCATGAGTAAGTTACCAAACATTGTTTATGTCTCATCTGATTCATCATCCACTGATGAAGTGGATGTCTCTGAAGATTCTTCTGCATTCAGTGGTCCAACATGGTCTGACTATTTTCCCAAAACAGCACCAAGTGCTAGGAAAGTAGAGTTTGTGCAGCCTAAAGAAGGTCCTTCCACTCTGGCACCATCACTGGAGTTTTATTCAAGCTCTTCTTCAGATGATGATAGTGATGAATCCTATGACCTCTCCAAGGATCTTCCAAAAGCTTTGAACACTGCTCTCAGCATAGCAATTTCCAATCTCAAGAAGATAGAAGTGCCTGAGAAGTCTAAGAAGTCTACAAAATTGCCCAAACCTCCAAAACCAGTTCTTTTCCTTCCATGTCTTAAGCTGCAGTCCACCTTTGAAAGCAAGAAGTACAGTGCTCATAAGGCAAAGAAGAACTACCAAGGCAAGGGAAAGAAGCCAATGGAGTAGTGGAATGGAGTAGGTAGATGTAGAATGATGTAGACCAGTACTTTAACTCATGTTATGTAACGACTGTTGTTTTATAAAACAGCAGTACTTTGGTAGCACTTGTAATCTTTTAATGAATAAAAGCATTAGCCTCCCCTTAAATCATGACTAACTATTAATGCCTCCCCTCAAAAATAGCTTAGAGATTAATCATTCCAATACTCACCACTAAATGCTTAAATCTTGTAATATCAAAACCTTTTGTGGGTAAATCTGCCACATTAGCATCTGTGTGAATCTTGACAACATTAATCAGTCTATGCTC
>LBNU01005114.1:9738-23494 GCA_014162995.1 Artemisia annua
GTAAGTTTATGATGTAATGTCACATTGTATGGAAGTCCAAGGGCCAAGTATGTAATAGTGCTAGAATGACATGAATACCCTTGGACTCTCCTATATATACTACATGTAAGCCTTGGTTAAGGCTTGTTGGTTCTCATTTGAATATCAAGTTTATCATATCAATATTAAGAGTTCCTTCCATAATTCTTGTCTCTTCTTCTTCCTCTTTCTTGGTTAATGATTATATGATTGTTATCTTACAACATGGTGACCTAACACCTTGTAAACTGCCAAATTCTCACCTTTGTGAATCATGGACAAAAGCAGTTAAAATTTGTGTCTCTATGTTCAATTAAGTCCACTTAATCACAATTTGACATTTTCAAGAGAAACCTTGGTCAAAATCATCCAAACTCTTTAAAAATCCTGACATCACAGTTTTATAGCAATGTTTGGTATTGCTAAGCTTTTTGTTATCCAGTGTGTTACAGTGAGAGTTGTTAGTTCTTGCATGTCAACTTAGGTCCTAATAACTCAATAAACCAGTAAAAACCACTCCTCCTTTGTAAAAAAGTCAAATACCCTATAATCTCCTAATTTCTTTTCACTGTGTATGATTTGTGTAATGTAATCATGGAATAAGTAAGAATAAGTAGTTAGGATAGCATAATCAAGCCTCATTTTAGATTAAAACATCATCTTTAATCATCTGGAGTAAATCAAAACTCACCAAAGTCAACTTTGTTCAAAAATCAAAAAAGTCAAAATTTTCAGTGAGAGTTTTTGAATAAACTTGCCATTTTCCTCTAGGGCTTAATACTAGATTCTAGACTTTGTGCTTTTTAGGGATTAATATTTTGTTGCTAATCTTAATTAGAGTATTTTTGTTAATTTTTATTACATTAGTATAACTGCTTATTTGGTAGCTTCTTTTTAGTACTTTTTCCAAAAAGTGTCCTGTGCACAGATTTGTAAGCCAACTTCACAAGCTTGCACAAGCTTCATTATTTAGCTTTAACTTGTGTTCTTTTTAGTTTTGTGTAGCCCTTCTGGTCCATTGTTTATGCTTGTGTTCTATTTTCCATTGTATGCTTATTTGGATTGCTTATCATGCTCATTATGTTTTCTCAAAACAACTAACTACACTGAGAAATCAGTGTAGTTGAGTACTTTTCATAAGCTCACAAAAAGCTTATTACTTGGACTTATCTTGTGATCTTTAGCTTTTTATAAAGCAAAGCAACCAAATTCATTAGTTCAGTGCTTATTCCAAGTTTTAAGCTTATTTACTAGCCCTGCTCTTAGCTTATAGTTTGTCCCATATCACCCCATACCCTGCTTACTCAGTGTTAACCACCAACTTCACAAGCTCACCACAAGCTCCTCAATGAACCATAAGCTCTACTTATTGGCTTATTGGAGAGCTTACCTGGCCCACTTTTCAAATCAAGTTTCATTTTAGACCATAGATCACCCTTGTGGGCCCCACACAAGGCTGTAGTTTGTCCTATTTTGCCTATTTGGTCTGTGATTAAGGCATAAGTGCTTATTTGTTGTTTCTAGCTTATCCAGTGTGCTTTTTCATTCTTCCTTGCTTATTTCAGTTCACTTAAGTTGTTTGCATCATAATTTGTAGCTTGTATGCACTGTGTGGCTTCTCATTAGCTTTAGCATAATAAAAAATCCAAAATACCATCTGTTAAGCTATTGGGGGTGCAAAGTGCTTATTTTTGAGTTACAAAAAGTTTGTTTTCATTAAAGTTGTCTATTTTTAGTGTATAATCATCTGTCAAAAAGAAAAATCACAAAATCATCACTTTTAAGAAAGTGATAGCTTCTATTTAAGCCATTTGGCCTATTGCTCAGCTTTTTCAAAAAGAAATTTTCATTTTTATATTTTTAATGATTTCCTGACATCTTGTAGTATTTGTAATAATTTTCCTAGATTTTTATTTTTTCATTTAGTATTTTTAATAATTAATATTAGATTAAATAATAATTAGGTAATATTAGTTAATAAATAGTTTTATTAAATTTTATTTAACAACAGTAGGTTTTTATAATTTTTCTAGGTTTAATAAATCATTTAGAATTTTAATAAAATATTTTCATAATTATTAATGTTCATTTGCTATTTATCTTAATTAAATTAGTTTAAATAGTTTTTAATTAGTAATTAAGTAAATAATTTATAAAATAGTTTAATAATAGTTTTTATAAAATTTTTATAATTTTTTAAGGTTCCTGTATCAGTTAATTAGTTTTATAAAATATTTCTTAATTTTCTAAGTCATTTTTAGTATTATTAGTAGTTTAAATTAATTTAATTAGTTTAATTAATATAATTAGTAATTAATTAATATTTAATTCAGAAAAAGACAAAAATACATATTTTTAGTTTTTATATTATTTTTAAGTTATTTTAGAGTTTTTAAAAATAAATTTTCATTTTCTTAGCTTTATTTAATATTATATTATATTTAGTTTAAGTTAAATATTAATAATAAGTAATTAAATAGTTTTAATTAATATTAAATAATAAAATAATCAAAAAAATATTTTTCTTTTTATAAAATTTTCTTTTTATATTAAGTTTTTAAAAAAGTCATTTTCACCCCATGTAGTTTGTTTTTGCTTAATTCTCACTTTTTCCAGCACGCATTTACGTTATAAGTACCAATCGAAAATAATGGTCGAGTAGATATATATAACAAACTTATAAGTACCAATCGAAAAACAAACTTATAAGTACCAATCGAAAAACAAAAACGGAAAAAATTAAGCATTAACTTAAGTGTCAATCGGAAAAATTAAGCATTAACTGATAGTGTCAATAGGAAAAAAAACGTACCGGAAAAATCATAACGGAATCAAAAATTAAGCATTAACGGTCGAGTATGATTACTGATGTTGTGTTTTGTTTGAATCCAAATACATAAACATAATAATAATAATAATAATAAAAGTACAAAATCAAACCAAAAAAAAAAGAAGTGGTTACCCCGAAGAGTGAAAGACGATCCCTACAGAGCAGAAGTGCTGATGAGCAGAGGAAAAAAATCTAGTCAAGATGGCGGACCCGGAGCTGATGAAGACATGCAGTCTCACTTCCTTATTCATCTTGGTTGTACTAAGATGAATTGAGAGTGGAAGCAGATTGGATGATGAAGGAATTCTAGATCGTGCCAGAAGTTCACATTACCCCACCCCATTTCTAGAGAGACTGCAGAAGAAATGATGAACCAGACTCAAGCTCATGATTTTTGATCACTCCCAGGTTGATAGAAGAATGAAGGTGGATTAACCGGATTTGAAGAGATTGGAGATCATATATTTTGTGTGGAAAGAAAAGGAAGTAAACCTCTAGGTTTGGATGAACTGATTACGTGAAGAAGTCGACGATGAATTTTCACTCCCGTTGACCCACTTAAGTCTCGTGATCTGTTAATAAAACCCTTTAAAGATTTTAAATTCTCTAGAAACATCTCAGTTCCGTGTTCATTATGCGTTTTCTTGATAATGACCTCGTTTTGAGAATTTTGGCGAATGGTGAAGACCTATGTTCTTGAACGCAGTACATTACTTCTGTTAGGAATTTTGGAATTTCCATTACTCGTTTGATCAGTCTGTTTTCCTCTAAGACTGTAGAAGTACTAGTGGACTAAGAATAGGTTGTTTGTTCACGACTCGAGATAAAGTATGATCATCATGAGGGCATAATTATGTGGTGCTCGTATTATGACGCCTGATCAACGTGATAATACTTACACCATATAATGTGCACTTATTGTGATCATAGGATATCCGAGGAGTGCTTTTGAAATCCTGAAAGTTCTGATATCTTATCTGAATCATCTGCGATTAGTGAAACTCTGGATCCTTTCTGCCTATGCTTATGTTGTCTTTGATTCGTTAGAGATCTGAATAAGCTTGAACTATGATCTTCATTCTGCTGACATCTGTATATCTGTTACAAATCTCAAGCTTCACCATAGAGCTCTCTACTATCTGAATATTGTCATTTGATCTGATTTCTATCTATATTCCTGATAAGATTCGCCTAGCGTCATCTGTTATATGTTGCATTGGTTTGACCAACTCACCCTGATTAGTTCTATTCTGAGGGATCCTAAACCTTTTAATCTGGATTGAGTCATGAGAAACTATTTTGTTTTAGAAATTCTTTTGGGAAGAACCTTCCCGAGCGCGAGGATAATTGTGACGATCTTTTGTGATTTGCTACAACTCCGTCTAAGTTTGCAAGTTCAAATTTCGAGGACGAAATTTTTCTTTTAGAGGGGAAGAAGTTGTAAAACCTAAAATTTTTCAAATGTGTAAAATTACCAAAATGCCCTTATAACTTAAAACTTCAATAAACACTTAAATAAAACGCCAAATAAATCCCAAACACTTGAAAATGAGTAACATATGATCATTATCATTTTTGTATGAACATTTGCAATATTTTGACTTTCACAAAAATATGTGACACGTTTAATTAATAATTATAAGCCCAAAATGAATTAAAATTTGTACATGACTTTATTAAAGGATAAACATTACATAATTATGGAAAATATTGAAATTTATGATTTGGTCTTTCCTTAACCCTTAAAGCTCGGCCAAAATCACACCAAATCACCCCTATAATTATCCTAATTTATCTCGTAATTTTTCATATCAAAATAAAACCCTAAAACAACACAAAAACCAAACCGGCAGCACAATAACTTTTGGAGGCTTCTTGTTATTTTTACTTGACTTTTTATAAACCATAGGAGGTGGGAAAAATACTGGTGAAGGTTGGAGAGTGATCGGGTTTCATATTTGTATTTTGTTTGCTCATTTTGTGGCCGAGAGAGGTGAAAATCAAAACAGCTCATCCTTTTCGATCCAACCACATTGGGTATTTTTATATCATCCTTTCTATTCTATATTACCTGTATAAAATCATAAAAATGATCCATGCATGTTAAATAAGGCTATACGAATTTAAGAAAATTTCATGTAAATTCAAGAAATCTGTCTATACGAATTTTATAAATTGAGATCTGATTTTTCTGGCCTTCTATGATATATATGAAATCTGTAAAAATTGTTGGTTAAATTAATTGAGGCTTAAAATCATCATTTGTGAATTTGTTCATAATCGGCTAATGGAAAAATAGAGAAAAAGGGGTTTTCACCAAATATCAGGGTTTACACAATTTTACTGGTTCATAATAAATGTAATGATTACACAATAATTATTTTAGGGTTTGGGAAAAATTAGGGCTTGTGATTTGGATTTTTACTTAAAACCGATTAGAAATTATAAAGTTAAGGGGCTGTTTTGTAATTTATGAAAGTATGGGACTATTCTTATAACTCTTGTAAATACAGTAGATTAATGGGAAAAATAATTATAAGGACCAAAGATGCATATTTTGTAAGTTTAGGATTTAAATTGTAATTATGGAAATTAATATATTCGAATTGTAAATTGATTAAATATAAGGGTTTGTTTTGTAAATACGGTAAATTAAGGGTGATTCATACATAATGTGATGTTTAGGGTAATTTATGTAAATATTGGAAATTGAGGGGCTAATGTGTTAATATGAAATTGTTAAGGATTATTTTGTTAATTTGGAAACTTAAGGGACTAATTATGTAAATACTTGTATTCGGCCTAAATATAATTTTAAGTGACTAAAATGGTAATTTTGTGATACTTGATGGACTTATGTGGGTATTTGGTTAATTATGTGATTTACATGTTAATTGGATAATTAAAAGGTTTATATTGTAAATATTATAACTAGAGGGACTAAAAATGTAAATATGGATGTGACATGTGTAATTCGACATAAACATGATTTAGGGACTGATTATAACATTTTTGAATAGTTGTGATGCTTATGTGATGATTATATTGGTTGAAGGATTAAATATGTAAATGAGATAATTAAAGGGCCTAATATGGTAACTTTATAAACTTAAGGGTGTAAAGTGTAATAAATGCATATTTGACTTTCTTGACTTAATTTGGTATGTTATAATGTGAATGTGATCATCTGTGACCTCCGACTTGTGAAATTTACACTTTTAACCCTAAAACTAATTCGATGACCTAACAAAACCCTAATCTCAGAAAATGTCTATAAAAGGAAATCTGTAATACATGAGGCCATGAAAGTTGATGAAATGTTACAACTAACTTATAAGAATGTGTTAAGAAGTGGAAACTTGCCTACTTTGGAAAACTGCTATTTATGGAAACTTTCTAAAAATGGAAACTTTCTAAATCTAGAAAGTCACTAAATCTGGAAAGTTGCTAAATCTGGAAAGCTTCTAAAAGTGGAAAGATAACCTAAAAATAAGTAATCTGATTTTAAATGAACTATTGAATAATTCTCGACTTCTAATCCGTCTAGGTTCTGTGAAGAAGGAGGAGTTCCTATTTCTGTCTGATGTTTTCTTGTGTCTGCTTTGTCGTCTGGTTGAGGTACAGATATTCTGACCTTTCAGTAAGGTTTCTCATGACTCATGATCCGTTTTCTCTACTCCTACTCTGATATCTGATCTTGGTTCTTCTGATGTCTTTGGTTCATTGACATGATGTTTTGTATGAAAACCATTGAAAATATAACTTGATGATATGAGACAAACCCTGTGGAACGATAAGAAAATTCCTTTAAGTTCACAGTATATCATTCTGTGTCGAAACTGTCATAAGTTTGCACACAACGCATAACCCATTAGCAACGATTTCAACAGTTGATAAAAAACTTTACTTTACCTTTACAGTTACAGGTGAGTACCGGTAACTTCGCTGATTACTCTAACACCTATATGTGAGCGCAAACGGAAAGCTCAATGAGCCTTTACGAATACGACATGTAAATCCTACCAATGTATAAAAAGATATGACACAAATTGATCTCTTACAAAATATACATACAAACTCCCAAGAAAGGAGTCTAGTGAGTAGACCTATTCTAAGAATAAAAATTAACTAAACAATAACTATTCCCCGGCAGCGGCGCCAAAAACTTGTATGCCGGGATGCAACACGCACTATCGTTTTACCTCATCGAGGGATCTCGAGAAGCTTGCAATCCCCACCAGGCAGTGTTACCTGACCGATGTAATAGTGTAGTGGCAATACCGGGGGAATTGATCGTTTCTCGCAGGAATTAGTTCGTTAGCTAAAGGCTACTCTAATCTAGGTCTAAGGTGGAGGAGAGATTCTTTTTGTATTTTTATATTTTTATGAAAGCAGGTAAATCTCTGGTTTGGAGAGAGGCGGAATTTAGTTGCTAGTCAATCTAACCCAAAGTTATCCTACTTTTATACTACTTATATTTTTTGTATTTTGGTTTGAGAAAATCAGTGGTGTGAGTTAGGTTTACTTAGATTCATTACTCCCTATACTATCTTTTACCATTGTAATTAGTTATGTTGAGTTTGCGTGGATGCGGTGGTATTCCTAACAAGTCATAGGATGCGTCAATCCCTATACTCTATAAGTTCCACTCAACTCTAGGACGATACGTCAAGCATTCCTAATCATCGGTGAGTCCTCACCGATAGCAACCTATGCATGAAATAAGTACCTTAAAATCGATTTAACGCTACATACGATTCACGTTCTAAAGACGTTCAATGCTTGTTACCTGTATAGGAGATTAGACAGTTTTCTCTAGTCTAACGTAGATGAAACATTCACCCAAACACAATCACAAGATACACATCACATGATAATCAATAGTTAGGTTTCATTAGATCTAAGCAAACACAAAGTAAATTAGCCTAGCATGTTGAAAGAAAGACAAGCACAAGCATATATCACACAACACATAGACATATTTTTTGAATAAAGACTTATCTTGGATTAAACATGCAAGTTAGAGGGGTTAGGATACCCTCTAAGGTCTGTAATACACGTACTAGGGTTTAACCCTAAAGTTCTCCACTCCAAAATTCGTTACAAATAAAGAAAAAACGTTCTATATATATAGAAAACGCGGGCTGACGGCGTCAGCCCAATAGGTGACGTCGTCAGCTCGGCGATTAGGGTTTCCTGACGGCTTTGATTGACGTGGTCATAATTGCTGGTTCCAGATCTGACGGCCTTGGTTGACGGCGTTACAATTTACACTACGAACTCTCTGGATCATCACGAGTCTTTTTTCCACTTCTGGACTTCACTTGTTCCTGACGGCGTCACTTAGTATAGTGTGACGGCGTCACCTTCAGTAATCTTCAAGGTCTTTTGAGTTTTTGTTGTTTTCCGCACTTTTTCACTCCGAAAACGCCCGAAAATGATTCTTTTGTGATTTTCCCTTCAAAAGTACCTAAAATGAGAAAAGAAACGACTTTGGGTGAAATCCAAACCAAAAACATACGAATTAGGACTCAAACCGACCCCTAAAAACGTAACATTTTTCGTCTCATCAGAAACTTAAACCTTTTTAAAGATGAACTACTAATTTATAAACCTTTCCAAAGGATGAACTTTTGATTACAAAGTCTCTTAAAGGTTGAATTTCTGGTTTATGAACCTTTCTAAAATTAAACCTCTGATTTATGAAACTACTTATCTGATAAAATCTGACATATAATTATCTGATATGATCTGTATAATCTGAACTTCTGATTTATCTGGACATTTAAATTCTGATATGTAATCTGAACCTTGTTAAATTAAACATTGACCCATTCAGTATGAAACCCGGGCTATCACTAGGCATGGGGGTTCCATGTCCGTGTCATTGATGCACCAGTGACATGACTCATGTGTGGGTGAGTGATTTCTCACACCGTCCCTTTGATTATGGTCTGCACGTGAATGGGTAAGGGGCGAATGGATGCATCCTAGGTCTGTTATCTGTTATCTGATATCTGTTATTATTATCTGTTATCTGGTGAATGCGGCTGTGTGTGCAATACACGTCCTTCACAACCCATTGAGGTCACCCCTCTGTTTACATCTGATATTCTGAGGCCTCCCCTCTGGATTGCATATGAGGCTGCTACTGATATTATCTGATCTGTTCTGGGCACGTGGTTGAAATACTGAATATGAAACCTAAACTTAAACTTTATCTGGTACCTTTATATTTACTTTTACACTTAACTTATATTTAATCCTTACATTTACCGTTACACTTAACCTCTACATTTATTTCTACCTTATTCAACTTTACCTTTATATTCTAACCATGTTACACCTTTATGATACTTATCCAATGCAACATATTCTGTCTTTCTTTTCTGTTTCATATTACTTTGTTGTTATATCTGTTCACTGGGCTTTTTAAGCTCAGCCGCGTTTTCTTTCTCCCGCGGCAGGTTTTAGAAGGAAGCTGGGTTATGGGTGAAGAGTGCAAATAGGAGCTTTTAGAGAGGAATTGCTTGATGAGTTAATAGTGTTTCTGAAGATGCTTTAGATTAGTCATTTTGTACTTAGTTCTGATATTGTATTCCTTTATCATGGAACCTTTTGTAACTCTTGTATCCATTTGTATTATTAAAGTTTATGCTTGTGTTTGTTCTGATTGACACCATGAATGTGACACTTTAGCCCTTGTCGGGTTGGGGTGTTACAATTATGGTATCAGAGCCCAGGCTGCGACTTGTAGTACACTAAATCCCGACCTGTGAAGCTTGGACCATTCAGTTTCCGCTGTAGGCGCCCACAAAACGACTCTGATGATTTACTCTAAGAACCCCTTTAGCAACCTAAGTTATTACCGGTGAGGAATGGGTAGACTAGGGCATCTAAGTAGTAGCATTGCTTCCGCATTACTCTGATTCGTGCTTCTGCCTTTAGTCATGCCTTAAGAGCATTTCTATTTCTGTGGTTTAAAAGTTTTGCAACCCAAGTTCAATAATCAAATAAGTTGAAATCTCTCGAGAATGACATTGATACCGTATACCATTCAAATTCACTTCTGATCCTCAGATTTCATTTTGCCTGACAAACATTCTGAATATTTTACCGACCATTCTGAAGGTTATTCAAACATGATGTGCTAGACACATTCTGTGAATTCATTTCTTATGCTGGGCATAAAATGTATCATCCGATACTATTTGACTTTGCATAATCCTTTACTCTGATAATTGTTAATTACAGAAATAGGAAAATTTTGTTTTCCTCCCTCTGAATGATGAACTCTGTTTGCCCATCAGTTTCCTTTGGAAGGATATGATGTTAATATTATCTTAATATGAATTCGTTAACTGAGCAGGATGATGCTGATGACTGATATTCTATACATCTCACTTCTGACGATCATTTGATGTTGTAGTACCATTGATTTATAATCCACCTATCACTTTTGTTGAAAACAAACGAGATTCCAACACCTTGAACTGTACTCTTATCTGTCTAAACATTTTGATGTACCATGTACTGGACTCCGAGACATATAAACCATCCATCTGGTTTGATGACTGTATTCGTTCTATGAATCCGTTTACTCTTGATATATCTGATTTTGAGGTCTCTTGATTTCGAGTTGGCTTGTGACCTTTAGTAACTTGTTTCATTCTACTCCTGTTATGATGTTTCTGAAACACATGAATCTGTTAAGATTGATGCTGATATGAAGGTACAAAACTCTGATCTCTTCTGATTTTCAAGTTTCTACTAGCACCTGACAGTGTCCATTCTTGAAAAGCTCTAGCACTGGGAGTATTTTGTAGTACAAAGTTTTCAATGTTCTCTGATAAACCTTTTGGTATTCCCTTCTTCTTGAAAAATAGAATCTGAACTGATCTCAGTAGAAGAAGCCATGGAAGTTGAGAGATTAAATGAGCGGACGTAATATGATGTTAATCATCCTGATATTTTATTCTGAGGTGATCCGATCGATTTATGAAGAAGAGAAAGAGAAATATATGACGGTGTATCGACTATCGTAAACCTAACTAAATCACTATTCGAAATCATTAATCCTTTCCGCGTATTAATAAATGATGTAGTCTACCTTTGAAACTCAGTGATCTGATTACATTTGATGGACTGAGGAAGCAACCTCAGGAACTTCTAAGGAATGGGTTAAATAATCAAGGATAACCTCCGTAAGGTATTGCAGTTGTTATGAAGAGGGAAGGTAATGAGAAGTGATTCTGAAGCTACCTTTGTACTCATTATTGTGAACACTGATGATGCCAATTGTATTGGCTAAATTGTCAACTATTCTTATGCATCAAATGGAATTTATGTTTCTCGAATGTTTAGACAAATGCTCATTGTATGACTCATTAGTACGTTTAGAAACAAGGAAGAACAGGAGAATCAATTGCGCAAGTTGTTAGAAATTTGACAATCAGTTGTATATCCCAGAAGTCTGATGTATGTTGAGGCAACGGTGTCCTCAATTGAGGATATTGCTTTAAAACTCCGACAACAGAATTGAGAAGCTGAAATCTTCTGAACCATGTAGGAAAATCGGAAGGTTCTTACAAATTGCGTTACTGTTAATAAATTCGTGAACAAAAAGGGACAGCTCAGTTTGTTTGAAAATGGAGTTCTGGAAAAGATTAAATAGAGATATGCTTTCGCACTCGCAAATGGTACCTTACTTGGAACACTTCTAAGAGAGAATCGGTTATGAAAGTATACATCGCAGGAAGATGATTGTTTATGTATCAAGTCAACTACAACGTATGGGAATATTGTTCACTGCATGAGCTGGAATTGACAACAGAAGTGGTTACCCCGAAGAGTGAAAGACGACCCCTACAGAGCAGAAGTGCTGGCGAGCAGAGGACAAAATCTAGTCAAGATGGCGGACCCGGAGCTGATGAAGACACGCAGTCTCACTTCCCTATTCATCTTGGTTATACTAAGATGAATTGAGAGTGGAAGCAGACTGGATGATGAAGAAATTCAAGATCGTGCCAGAAGTTCACATTACCCCACCACATTTCAAAAGAGACTGCAGAAGGAATGATGAACCTGACTCAAGCTCATGATTTTGATCACTCCCAGGTTGATAGAAGAATGAAGGTAGATTAACCGGAATTGAAGAGATTGGAGATCATATATTTTGTACGGAAAGAAATGGAAGTAAACCTCTAGGTTTGGATGAACTGATTATGTGAGGAAGAAGTCGACGATGAATTTTCACTCCCATTGACCCACTTAAGTCTCGTGACCTGGTAATAAAACTCTTTAAAGATTTTAAATTCTCTAGAAACATCTCAGTTCCGTGTTCATTCTGCGTTTTCTTGATATTGTCCTCGTTTTGAGAATTATGGCAAATTGTGAAGATCTATGTTTTTGAACGCAGTTTGTTACTTCTGTTAGAAATTCTGGATTTCCATTACTCTTATGAGCAGTTGTTTTCCTCTAGGTTATGATGTCTGATTCTGTTGACCTCTGGACTGTAGAAGTACTAAGTGGACTAAGAATAAGTAGCTTGTTCACGACTCGAGATAAAGTATGATCATCATGAGGGCATAATTATGTGGTGCTCGTATTATGACGCCTGATCAACGTGATAATACTTACACCATATAATGTGCACTTATTGTGATAATAGGATATCCGAGGAGTGCCTTTGAAACTTTAGAAGTTCTGATACCTCATCTGAATTATCTGCGATTAGTGAGACTCTGAATTCTTTCTACCCATGTTTATTTTGTCCTTGTCCATTAGAAATCTGAATAAGTCTGAAACTCTGATTTTCATTCTGCTAACATCTGTATATCTGTTATAAATCTTAAGCTTCATTGTAAAGCTCTCTAATGTTTGAATCTCATCATTTGATCTGATTTCTGTCTATGTTCAATATGTAATTCTGATAAGGTTCACCTAGCGTCATCTGTTATATGTTGCATTGGTTTGACCCGATTCACTCTAATTCGTTTTGTTCTGAGGGAGCCTAAATTTTGTTTTATCTGGATTGAGTCATGAGAAACTAGTTGTACCTGGAAGATTCTGTTGGGAGAACCTCCCTGAGCGTGAAGATATCTACGAGGATCTTTTGTAATCTGCTACGACTCCGTCTGACCTTGCAACTTCAAATTTCGCGGACGAAATTTTCTTTTAAGAGGGGAAGAAGTTGTAATACCTAAGATTTAAAACTTTACAAAATGACCAAAATGCCCCTAAGAATTAAAACTTTAATAAAAGCTTATGTAATTATGAATAAATCATAAATAATTATACAAAAACCTTATAAAACTTATAAAATGATGAAAATTGACAAAAATAAAATACTAAACCATATGTACACGTTTTCCTAAGACTAGAAATGGTTCTAATTAATTTAATCAATTGTACAATATTTATTTATGACTTAAATCAAGTAAATAAGGAAATATATATATATAATTAATTTTAAATCATGGAAGGCCAAAAATTTTGAGTCCATTTCCACATGACTCGGCCAAAGCAATCAATATATAACTTCCTACCATAATCCTTGGCCAAATCAAATCAAAGAAATCAAGAAAAAAATCAAAACCCTAGCTGAAATACTCATAAAATCACCATCACTTCACACGATTTTTCTGAAGCATTTGGATAATTTTCCTGGGTCCTTGGAGGTTATTAGGAGCCTAGAAAAATAAAGTTTTATCAATTGGAATCTTGGTTCGAAATGGTGGAATTAGTTTGTGTCGTAAAAGCCATACCGAGAAGAAATAAATCACAAGGCCACAATCCTTTGATCCTAACCATCTTGGGTATTTTTGTATCACTCTCTACACTCTATATGATCTTTATAAATTATTAAAATTGATCCATGCATGTTTATATGGCCTTACGAATTAAAAT
>LBNU01005115.1:4126-25264 GCA_014162995.1 Artemisia annua
ATTAGGGTAATCCAAATACCCCCTTAGGGCTATTTATTCTTAGGCTTAGGTTGATTATCTATTACATGAATTGCGTTGCATTTCTATTGATAGAATATTGAAGAACATGCTGTGTTGTTTTTGCGAATAATTAGAGCAAAAGAGATATTAAGGTTTGCTTGGATTATCTTATTTTATATTATGGTTAGGTTGACTATCTGGTATAAAAATTATGTTGCATTTGTATTGAGAGTATAAGGAAGAAAAGTGGAGGATGTGTGTGCTAATATTTAGGCTAAAACATCCAAGTATCAAAGATGGAAGAAGTATCAACGATGGATGAACCTACACCACTTTCAAGTATTAACATAAACTTGTTTTGGTGTTGTTCATCCATTCTTGATTCATCTTTGCTCTTTGTCAAAATACAGAAACAATGTAATTAGCTCTCTAATGTCGTAGAATCTACATAATTAATATGTATGTTCCTCACATCTAAGGGAGCAATATAAATGATATTAAGAATCTGTTTTCTAAGGACTTTAAGCTCAATTATAAGGGCAGCTCTATCTAATGTTTTTTGGTTTTGAGCTTTAAAGTTTAGTTGTTTGGACGACGTTTTATGCCGGTAGGTGTTTGATCTTGATAGCCAGTTTTGGCTCTTTTAATAATGAGACCTTGGTTAACACTTTTTCCATACAATGAAAATTTGTTATTGAAAGAGCTAAATCTGGAATCAAAATCAAACACAAGCCGGTATAAAATGGTGTCCCAACTAAGCTTTAAAGCTCAAAACAAAAAAAACGTTAGATAGATCTACCCTTATAATTAAGACGTCTTCAATGCGATAATGATATAGTGTGTATTGTTCATGATAGGCCACACTCCTTCATTATCGCATTCAAGATGAATGATGTTACTTAGACTCTATTCTTTACTCAACATTTGTTTTTTCAACAATCTAGCAATGCGCCTGGTGCAGGCCTTTCTCAAAGGGAGTTGAAACGACAAAAGGAGCTTAAGGGGGAACTGAGAAGGGTTATGTATGTTGGTTTATTGCAGTCCATTCTATTTTATGATCTAAAACCAAACATCCACCAAGTAAAGTAGCCATTGGAGTTCCAAGAACAAAGGTTGTTTCAAATACATGGGCATACTACTTTCCAAAGGGATATTCTAGATCAGGCACAAAAAAGGAAGATGCTAGGAAGGTTAAAACTCCACAAAAGACTGCCAAAGAGCTTTTTGATGAGAGGGTTGAGTTGCTAGGCCTGCCAAATGATAAGACTTGTGAAGACAAGGGCATAAAACCATGGGAACAAAAAATGCCCAAAGTTTGTTCAAAAGGGATGGTTAAAAAGAAAATGTATTAGTTGAGTTAGGAAGTAATTTGAATAAACCTGTGTAATCCTTTTGTACTAGTTTATTTGACTTTATGAATGAACCTGTGTAATCCTTTTGTAATTTTTCATTTCAAGTTATAATGGAAAATGTTTAATGTTAATTCCCGTACTTTGTCGTTGCTCTATTTTCTAAATAATTGTTACAATATTTTGATTGTTGTGTTCATTAAGAAGAACGTGGGATATACTAGTATTTTGTAATATGTTAATCAAAAGTTTCTGCTGCTAAAAAAACGTTACTGCAACTGGGTTTGTACTGCTAGATATGAGAGTGCAGGGGTGGATTGGTAACATTTACACTTAAGGGTTTAAATCCCCAATTAAAACAACGATTCAGTTTCACGCACTCATAACGTCTCTCTAACCACAAACACGAACATCTTTTATCGATCAATTTCAAAATCCCCAAATCTCAAAACCCTAATTCACGATGGTGTTGGCAGTTGAATCAAAACGCACATTTGTTGACAGACACAACATGGTCGCTTTTTTGAAGAAACCTAAGGGTTCTGAAGGATTCACACAGATAATCGATTTCTTGAATGCTACCCCTATTCGGTATGCATTATCTGTTAATCCTCCTATATGCATTTCTTTTATTAAGCAGTTTTGGGCAACTGCTAAAGCCATAACTGTTAATAAAGAAAATAAGATTAAGGCTAAGGTAGATGGCCAAAATATACTCATAACTGAGTCATCTATTAGGGAATCTCTTAACCTACCAGATAACGAAGAGATTGAGTGTCTCGATACTGCTGCCATTTTCAAAGGTTTGGAAAAAATGGGGTATGAGAAGAAGAATAATAAAGTAAAATTTTACAAAGGTCTCTTCTCATCTCAGTGGAAATTCTTGATTCATACTCTGTTACATTGTTTGAGTCCTAAAACTACAGGTTGGAATGAGTTTGGTAAAACCATGGCATCAGCAGTGATATGCCTTGCTAAAGGAAAACCTTTCAATTTTTCAAAAATGATTTTGGAGGGTATGATCAAGACCTTGGCTGATAATGGTACTTGTTTATTATATCCAAGGTTTTTGCAACTTATTATTAAAAAACAGTTGACTACCTTTAAAACACATAAAGGAACTTATGCTGCCCCCTTACTACAAAAGAAAGTATTTTCAAATCTGAAAAATAATGGCAAGGATTTTTCAGGAAAGGTTACACCACTTTTTCCATATATGGTGAACCTTCCACAAAAACAGGGAGAGGATGTCATGGATGAGGAGCATGAAATGTTGGAAGGGGATGCCACTTCTGCTGCTAGCTTAGAAGCAGGGCAGGCCATTAGTAACACATCCAGAAGTGATGAGGGTAGTTCTGAAACACATGAATTGATGGATACTGATGTACAAAGTGGTGAGGATAGAATGAAACTTATAAAGAATTTGAAGGCCTATTGTACCAAGTTAGAAGGGGATGTTGTTGGCCTCCAAAAGCGCACAACAAAACATGGTGCAAAGATCAAAAGGTTGAACCTGAGAGTTCAATATTTGGAAGGTCAACAGAGGTCAAGAAAAGCTCAGTTCAGAAGGTTGAAGAAGGTGGGCACAGCACACAGGGTGAGTTCTTCTAAGGCTACTAGTTTGGAGGATGCTTCCAAACAGGGGAGGAATGAAAGCAGAGTCTCAGGGGAGGAAACAACAAATGCTGAAGGTGCTTGTGCTGATATGCATGGTAATGAGGCGGTACAACAAGAGCAGGTAGTGGAAACTAATACTAGTTTGGGAGAAACTGCTGCTACTAGTAATGTTGAAGAAATGGCTAAGGTGGTACACCAAGATGTTTCTGCTGCTACAACAAATCAAGTTTCTACGGCTGAAGTATGTACTGCTGATATGCATGTGGATATGGATATTGGGATTGATAGTGATATCAATGTGGATGCTGAGTATTTAGTTGCTGACAGGGTGGGTAATGAGGCGGTACAACAAGAGCAGGTAGTGGAAACTAATACTAGTTTGGGAGAAACTGCTGCTACTAGTAATGTTGAAGAAATGGCTAAGGTGGTACACCAAGATGTTTCTGCTGCTACAACAAATCAAGTTTCTACGGCTGAAGTATGTACTGCTGATATGCATGTGGATATGGATATTGGGATTGATAGTGATATCAATGTGGATGCTGAGTATTTAGTTGCTGACAGGGTGGGTAATGAGGCGGTACAACAAGAGCAGGTAGTGGAAACTAATACTAGTTTGGGAGAAACTGCTGCTACTAGTAATGTTGAAGAAATGGCTAAGGTGGTACACCAAGATGTTTCTGCTGCTACAACAAATCAAGTTTCTACGGCTGAAGTATGTACTACTGAAGAGGTTGCAAAGACGGTTGATGAAGCTGAAGTGGAAACAGATGAGCCAGTAGCATTCAGTTTTGATGAAGTATCTACTACTGAAGAGGTTGCAAAGACAGTTGATGAAGCTGAAGTGGAAACAGATGAGCCAGTAGCATTCAGTTTTGAAGATGAGGAGCAAAAAAAACGTCATGGAGAGTTAATGCTAGCTACTATTGAAGCTGATGAAGTTCTACAGGCTAGAGTTGCAAAACTTTACGAAGATTCGACTTTAAGTCCGGATGACAGAGTACAAAGACTTGCTGATTTGATAAATGCAAGAAGTCAAGAAGTAGACCTGCCTGACTTTTTAAATGCAAGAGGCGAAGAAGTAGCTTCGAATAAGCTAATTCAGCCGAAAAAGCGAGCTCAAAGACAGAAGAGGAAAAGAAATCCCACAAACGCTCAGCGCATGAGCGACATGAAGACATACTTAAACCGGCAAGGTTGTTATACATATGCTTACCTCAGTGGGAAGACATATGACGAACTTGAAAATCTACAAAACTATATCAAGAGGTCTATTGCAAATTTTGTCCCCATGGATGTAACTATAGAAAAACTATCAAAGAAACAAAAGATCATTGAAGACAAGCCTGCTGAGAAGAAGAATGATTCACAAAGAAAAGAAGACAGCTATTCTCATGATCAGATGATGGTGATTGTTCCTGAAACATTATTATATGTTGATCCTATTCAAGTTAGACAACCAATCATGGACTGGGAGATTTACCACGATAAATTTGGAAAGGCTTGGAAGATAATCAGGTCTGGTGGAAGATCAGCAGTGTACAAAGGGATGGAGGATTTAATAAGAAGACTTAGACAGATTATGGGAGTTGGTTCAAGAAAAATTAAAAACAAAACAGAAACATGATGTGAAAAAACAAGAGTTGTGGGTTGAATTACATAGGTTATATAAACCTGATCCAGCTGATATCCATTGGAACTTCAGATGTTATGATCGCTCAACTGTATGGAAGTTTTATGATAGCTGCAATGTACATCACATATCAACACAAGGTGGAATGGATGTTTTTATGCTTGCAGAAAAAGAATATCCTTTGACTGCTAGTTTACTTGCTGTGTTGATATCTACACAAATCATATGTGAAGAACGTACAGAGGCAGTTAACGATCTCGTTGAAAGAATTTTTGATCAGTATCACAGAGCATGTCATGCCAATCTGAAGAAACCAAAATGATAAGGTGTTTGGAGGGAGCAGGGGTTTAGCTTCTATGTTTTCATTATGTTGTAAAAAACCTTTTGGTAAGTACTATATAATTCACGTTTTGTGAGATTACAACTGTTGTTTGTACAAACGTTAATGCTGCTTTTATTAAGTTAATGCTGCTATTATAAAGTTACTACTGCTATTACAACAGTTATTTGCATTTTCCATAATTTATCATGTATATGCACTTGCAGGCACTTTAGTAACATGTTACTTCATTAAAGTTGAAATTTGACTTTAGAAAATCAAGTAACACTACAATGTGACTATTTTTAATGTATTGGTCACATATAATACCCATATAACGTGGCCATAATCATGATTTAGATACACATTTGTGATATGGTGTGACCATATGTAAAGCCTATAGTCACATGATCGTGCTTCAAATAACTGTGACTATACACAATTAGGATTTGGCAAGCAAACACACATTAAACTTTAGACACACATAATAACTTACGTGACCATATGTGTCGAATTTTCGTTACACTTAATCATGTTCGTATGGTTTTGTGTGACCATATATGACATTTAGTCACACTCTTCAAGTGTGTGACATATATTTGTCACTCTTAAATGCATTTCGTGACTAACGCTTCAAACTGAATTTTTAGTTGTCACACATTTCAAATTCACATGTGGCTAACTATTCAGCAAAGAATAGCAGTCACGTTTATATAATGTGTGACAAACTTGACTATATAATTTAGCCACATACACAAGTACTTCGTGTGACCATATATCTTCTTTGGTCACACTGGTCAATCGTGTGACATATATTTGTCACATATGTATATCTATAGCGTGACTAATGTTTCGAGCTGATTTGCATCGGTCACACGTCCCAAATTAAACGTGACTAAATGATGGAAAAATATTTACTAGTTACCCTCTAGTCACATATATACAAAAATGTGTGACAAATATCTTACGAAATGGTCACACAAATCGGATCAAGTGTGGCTGTTTATTTAACGCTGGTACCTTTAGTCACGTAAAAATGTCACAGTGTGACCGTTCAAAAATGACCATGTGTGACGAAAGGTCATTTTTGGCCTAGTGTCTGTCAAACCTAGCTGAATCCCTTCCATTGAAACCAAACTTCCTCCCAGCCTTTTTCTCTCTCTTGATGCTCAATGAGAGCATAGCCACCTGCCACTTCAAATTCATCTCTTCCATATCTAAAGGGTCCACATATTCAAAGTCCTCATAGGAATGTTGCTGTTGAGTTTCACAATCAGCAACAAAAGAGTGAAGTACATCTTCCAATACACTACCAGACAGTGATGAAGAAGATGATTTGTTGGTGGTGTATGAAGATGATGCAGATGAAATAGGACTTGAAATAGGAGACACCATATTGGAGGTGGAGCTGACAAAAGCTGAGTAAGTGGGAATAGATGAACGAATAGGACTTCTGACATCTGGTTCAAGAGTTTTAAGCTTATTGTACAGATCATCAAAAGTCATCATATCCAGTCCACCCTTAGCCTTGAGTGCAATGCTTACTTGCAGCCATGATGGAGGTAAGGATCTTAAGAACTTTGCATTGCAATCTTCATTGTCTGGCCTGGCTTTCAGCTGATTCAATTGGCTCAGAATCTTGTGAAATTTGTCATATCCCTTGTGGATACCTTATTCCTCAGTGATCTAAAACTCTTGAAACTGCTGCTTCAGCATCGACTTCCTCATCCTTCTGGACTCATCATTCCTACCAAATCTAGCTTTAATTGCCACACAGAGATACTTTGCATCAGTCATGAAGTGAAAGTCGCCCAAGTGATCTGGTGGTATAGCTTGACGAAGAATAGTTCTCACTTTATTTTCCCTCTGAATAGCTAGAACCTCTTCAACAGTTGTAGGATCAAGATGGTATAGCCTACCCTCTGAATTAGTTCCAGTTCTCTTTGGGCTAATACCTTGAAGGACCACCTTCCACAGATTGTGGTCAATATTGGTTAGCCAGTTCTGCATCTGCATGGCCCAAAGTTCATATTCTTCTTTCTTAAGGTACGGGAATTTTGCATTGCTGTTTGTGAGAGTGAGTTGTTGAATGGATGCGGTGTTTTGATTGTGTGCTACTTCTGACTCGCTGTCAGATCCAGGCATGATGTTAGGTTGTATTGTTGAGGAGTGTGTAAAAAGTTGATGTTCTTAGTATCAAAGACACTCTCCCCTGGCTCTGATACCACTTGTTGAAACTAAGACCCTTGATAGATCTTCTAGCACTCTGAATCGTTAGTAATGTTTATGTAATCACAAACACTCTAATAGAAAGTCTCCAAAGCTTATATTCTAAAGCGGAAAACAAATATAAGCAAGAACAAAGAATACTAAGAACTATTGATCCTCTATAGATCTTTTATATAATAGAAACTTGTTTTTCAAACTCGTACATAGAACATAAACTTGTGTTCCTTTTATAGACAAGGAACCCTAACCCTAAACCATTTCACAATAAACGTATATTCTATAAACTCTAAAAGATATGCATTATCTTTTCCTAATATTACTCATGCATATCCTAACTGCATTACATTATATGCAGTTTAACTATATCCGCAGAAACACAATATGCTGAAACTAGTCTTTAGCAGAAACACTTCGTCAGTAGAATCCATCTCTTCAGCAGATTCCATCAGCAGAATTCTCACTTAGCAGAATTCCCAACAAACAGCCTTCACCACTACCCCATACTTTCAGTACCGAAACTTTCTCAGGGAGTTTTGGGCCACTGCAAGGGCCTATGACCCGACACCCTCTGATGATGAGAACGAGGCAAGACCCCTCACGGAGTTTCTCATCAGCTTCTCACTTTTGGATGGGCAAGAAAATTAACTTTATATTTTCAAACCTTTTGCTCCTCCATAGGGTTGATTACAATAAAGGGGTTTATGTGGAATACCCTGACTCAGACCTTGTTAAGACTGAGTTAGCAAAAATTGCTTTAACACCAAGTTCCCTTGATAAGACCCCTATCACCAAAAACTCCTTTCCTGTGGCTTGGAGGATCCTGTTCACTTTTGTGATTTAGGTCCTCGGCGGGAGCCATTCATCTACTGAGCAGATTAACTCTTCTCAGTTGATAATGGCATATAGTTTACTGGCAGGGAGAAAGCTCAACATTGGATAGATCATTTACAGTGATCTCGTAACCAGGCTATAGAAAGACACCAGGGTAAATTATGTTGCATACCCCAGGTTCCTTTCCTGTGCCTTTCAAGCATTACTGGGTTGTAACTACACTCAGGACCATACTTTGGGATTTTTACCCGCTGTCCTGAGTGCTTCAAACTTTTCAAAAGACCCATACTTAGTTACTAAAATTGAATTGACGGGTCCAATGGTTGCTGTAAACAACCGGAGGAATTCAGTGTCTCCACCTCTCCCTTCAAAAAGGAAAGGGAAGTCTCAGACTGTGTCAAAGTCCAACAAAAAGACACAGGGCCCTGAGGCTTCAGGGACACAGGCTAAGAAGCCATCCAGGTCCCTGACCAAAAAGCTACCTCGTGACTAAGCTCAACCACCCCCGGTGATAATGAAGGGCACTGATACATCACAGTCAGTGTCATTGGTCCCAACTACTACTCCCCAAGATCTATAGGGAAATATACAACCCGCTAGTAGGGGAGCGCCTTCCACCATTCCTCATGATGGCACTGGCCAAAACCCACCAGTGCCTGAAGGGACAACTGGGGACAAAGACTCAGGGGGAAACAAACCACCCACTGATATGGAACCATCAACCCCCCATGGAGTTTCGCATTCCTCAAGGACTGACCCTAAGGACTAGGTGGATAAAACCCAATCCACTGGAATTGAAGGGTCAGGTCCTGACCACAACCATGGCAAATCTTCTAATGAAGAGGGGTCGGCTAACCCACTTTTGCAGATTGAATCAATGGCTGATCTTCAGGTTGTATTACTATCTGATGAAGAAAGTGATGAAGTTTTTGAGGCTGGAGATGATGTGGACTTGGATACTGAAGTCCAAACCACTGAACAACCACATCAGTCTCCTCCTATGCCAGAAGAGTCGCCATTCTATGAAGGTTCACCAAAGCCCCAAGACACTGAAGAGCAGGATGCCCAATCCTCTTACTCTTGTCCATTCTACCTAAGGAAGTACGACAATGTTCTTCCTCTGACTGAAAGGCAGCTGGTAAAATCGAGGTGATGTTCATTATGCCAACCTTAAGAACTCTGTTGAAGAATATCATGATGATGTTCTTGAGCAAAATACTGCAATTGGTTTCTCCCTGACAACTCTTGACACACATTTAAACAAGTTCAATGCTTCCCTCATTGACATCACTAAAAGCGTTGCAACTGTTCAAGAAGCTTTCAAAGATGACCCTGAGCTCACCAAGAAACTTCTTAAGGCATCTGAGACCTATCAGCAGAATTCTGGAAAATTCACTGAACTTCTCAACTTGCTGAGGTCTTCAAATGTTCAGAATCTCAGTGCTTAAGTGACCTCTCTCAAAGCCTCCTTCAGTAGCATTGAGAAAAATGTAGCCGACTGGGCTAAATCTTCATCCTCAGTAGCCTGGAATCTTGGTTCGCGCATGTCTGCTATTGAAGGGTCTCAGGCTTCTTGATGCGGGCTGGATTGCAACACGCACTACATTTTACCTCTCGAGGGATCTCGAGAAGCTTGCAATCCCCACCAGGCAGTGTACCTGACCGATGTAGTATAGTGTAGTGGCAAGTACCGGGGGATTGATCGTTCTCTCGCNAGGTCCTGACCACAACCATGGCAAATCTTCTAATGAAGAGGGGTCGGCTAACCCACTTTTGCAGATTGAATCAATGGCTGATCTTCAGGTTGTATTACTATCTGATGAAGAAAGTGATGAAGTTTTTGAGGCTGGAGATGATGTGGACTTGGATACTGAAGTCCAAACCACTGAACAACCACATCAGTCTCCTCCTATGCCAGAAGAGTCGCCATTCTATGAAGGTTCACCAAAGCCCCAAGACACTGAAGAGCAGGATGCCCAATCCTCTTACTCTTGTCCATTCTACCTAAGGAAGTACGACAATGTTCTTCCTCTGACTGAAAGGCAGCTGGTAAAATCGAGGTGATGTTCATTATGCCAACCTTAAGAACTCTGTTGAAGAATATCATGATGATGTTCTTGAGCAAAATACTGCAATTGGTTTCTCCCTGACAACTCTTGACACACATTTAAACAAGTTCAATGCTTCCCTCATTGACATCACTAAAAGCGTTGCAACTGTTCAAGAAGCTTTCAAAGATGACCCTGAGCTCACCAAGAAACTTCTTAAGGCATCTGAGACCTATCAGCAGAATTCTGGAAAATTCACTGAACTTCTCAACTTGCTGAGGTCTTCAAATGTTCAGAATCTCAGTGCTTAAGTGACCTCTCTCAAAGCCTCCTTCAGTAGCATTGAGAAAAATGTAGCCGACTGGGCTAAATCTTCATCCTCAGTAGCCTGGAATCTTGGTTCGCGCATGTCTGCTATTGAAGGGTCTCAGGCTTCTTGATGCGGGCTGGATTGCAACACGCACTACATTTTACCTCTCGAGGGATCTCGAGAAGCTTGCAATCCCCACCAGGCAGTGTACCTGACCGATGTAGTATAGTGTAGTGGCAAGTACCGGGGGATTGATCGTTCTCTCACAGGGAATAGTGTTCGTTAGGTTAAAGGCTACTCTAATTTAGGTCTAAGGGTGGAGGATGATTCTTTTTGTATTTTTATGTTTTTATGAAAGCAGTAAAATCTCGGTTTTGAAGGATTGGGCGAAATTAGTTGCTAGTCAACTAACCCAAGTTATCTACTTATGCAAATTCAGATTAAGGTTTTGAGAAGACAATGGTGGGAAAGTAGTGTTTACTTAGATTTCATTATTCCCTAACTATCTTTTACCATGTAATTAGTATGTTGAGTTTGCGTGGATGACGGGTGTATTCCTAACAAGTCATAGGGAGTGCGTTCAATTCCCTAACTCTATAAGCTCCTACCTCACTATATGACGATACGTCAAGTATCCCATCATAAGCTCACCGATAGCAACCTACGCATGAAATACTACCTTAAAATCGATTAACGCACATACGATTCACGTTTCCTAAGACGTTCAAGCTTGTTACCGTATAGGAGGTTAGCCAGTTTTCTTAAGTCTAACGTAGATGAAACATTCATCCAAACCACAATCGCAACATACACATCACATGATAATCAATAGTCAGGTTTCATTAGATCTAAGCAAACACAAGTTAATTTAGCCTAGCATGTTAAAGGAAAGAAAAGCACAAACATAAATCATACAACACATAGACATATTGTATGGATTGAACGAAGACTTATCTTAGATTAAACATGCAAGTTAGAGGGGTGAAAATACCCTCTAAGGTCTGTGATACACGAGCTAGGGTTTAACCCTTAAGTTCTCCACCAAGTTCCTCTCTTTAAAACAAATAAAATCGTTCTATATATATAGAGAATACGGGCTGACGGCGTCAGCCCAATGTGTGACGTCGTCACGACTACGATTAGGGTTTTGTGACGGCCTTCTTGACGTCGTCACGCCGCCTCGTTCCAGATCTGACGGCCTTCCTTGATGTCGTCACCAAAATACACTAGAAACTCTCTGGCCCGTCATGAGTATCATCCAATTCTTCACTTCATTTGTTCCTGATGTCGTCATGATGGAACTTGTGACGCCGTCACCTTCTATGCACTTTAGGGTCTTTTGAGATTTTGTTGTTTTCTGCACTTTTTCACTCCGAAAACGCCCGAAAATGCTTCTTTTGTGATTTTCTCCTCAAAAGTACCTAAAATGAGAAAAGAAACGACTTTGGGTGAAATCCGATCTGGATCCAATATTATACAAAAATTAAGGATCAAACTGACCACTAAAAAACGTAACATTTTTCGTCTCATCAAATACCACTTATACACTTGAGATTGCTTGTCCTCAAGAAATGCGCTTTTATTCCAATTAAAATACAAGTAGAGGTATTTAATGCGAAATATTAAAAGTAATTACAGAATTACGTGTTCCACATTACTCAAAATAAGCACGGAGAAATATATAGAACCTATCATTATAGTGTTTGGCATAATCACCATATCTCGGTTGCATAATATGTAATATTAATGTAAAGGAAAATGGATAATTATCACATCTTCTTCCTTCTTTTTTTTTNGACTAACGCTGATCAAAAACTAATAAAAACATAAAATAAACATAAGAAGAAACGGGATGGTAGCCCGTATGTTTTTTCTACTTTTCTTTTTCTTTTTTTTTTTGCATGTTGAAACTAGACCTTGATAGATCTAAGAGCCTGGAATAGATCGTTAGTATAGCCAATGTAATCACTAGCACACTAATAGAGAATCCCTTAAGCTTGTATTCTAGAAGCGGAAACAAATACAAACTAGGAACAGTGAATACTATGAACGTATGATCCTCTATGGATCTTTATATTATAATAACTTGTGTTTTCTAAAATGTACATTGAACATAAACTAGTGTTCCTTTTATAGACAAGGAACCCTAACCCTAATCCGTTCCTCAAGAAACGTATCTTCTATAAACTTTAAATAATATGCATTATCTTTTACTAATATAACTCATGCATATCCTAACTACATTACATAATATGCGGTTAAACATTATCCGCAGAAACTAAACCTGCTGAACTATGTCTTCAGCAGTAACTATTCTTCAGCAGAATCTGGTCTTCAGCAGATCCTATACTTCAGCAATAACCATCAGCAGATTCTACACTTAGCAGAATTCCTAACAATCATCCCCTAATCTTGAATTTGACCTGGGTTAAGTTCAAGATTTCTTGATAGATCATGAAGACAGCATAAACTCAGAGGATTGACTTCGAACAGCAACAACAAAGAACCAAAGTGAACATCTCTATGATGATTGACTTGATAAACCAGATCTTTGCAGCAACACTTGTCAGCAGATACATCAAAACATTATAAGTTTCAGACTATTCTCATCACATCCAGGTGTGTTAACTCCTGTGAGAGGTGAATCATTGAAAATAATGGATTTGATGTCTCTTTACCAATAGCCATCACTACTGGAGTAGCCAAATGTTTAAGTTCGAAAACCATGGTACACTGATAACCATATGATTTTAAGTAAATCATCAACTATAAACGGATTTAAGTTGTCTTTACCTGGAGCCGTTTGCTCAGGACTAGCCATTTCTTAAAAGAAGACTCCTTGGTGAATTGAAAACCAATATGGAATTCCACAGCCTTTACCACAAGCCATATACTTATGGGCTAGCCAATTCTTTTAAACTTCAATGAAGAAGATCCATGGTGAATTGATGACCATTTCAACTCTCAGCAATTAAGCATGGGTGAGTTGAATACCCTATGGTTTTTGGCAAACCATTACAGCCATTAACAGATTTGATTAGTCTTTACCAAAGCTGTACCCTTTGGACTAGCCAACTCTTTGATGGACACAAGTCACATCTGGTGAGTTGATAACCATCAACAGAGTTACTATACAACAAATCTGCAAATAGTTAGTACAAGAAAACATTTTTTTTTACTAAAGAAAAAGATAAACAAAATATACAACAAGATATACCAGATCAAGTAGAAGCCTTATGTTGAAGAAGCTGAGACTTGATCAATCCTATTAACTACTCAGCATGTGTGAGATCATTAGCAACTGGATTAGGAGGAATCTCCAACTTCTTCCACTACAAAAAAGGGGCTTTTTGGGACGAACCTTTTTGGAACAGTAATAAAAGAGTGCCAAATACACGTATTTGGCACTGTCTGGATAACCGTACCAAAAAAAATAGGTATTTGGAACATCTATTGTAAAACCGTTCCAAATACTTACGCATTTGGAACACTGTCTAATAGTGGTGCCAAATGCATATGTATTTGGAACAGTTTCTATTAGCGGTGCCAAATACTTGTGTATTTGGGACGGCCAAATACTTGCAAACAGTGCCAAATAATTAATTGACGAATGTGAACCGTGCCAAATGATTTTTATAACGAGTGCAAAAATGTGCCAAATGTTTTTTTTGGCAAGGCAGACAAAGATGTCCAAACCCGTTTGGCACTAAAAATGGAAACCGTGCCAAATACGTTTATCACGGTAGATAAAACCGTCCTAGTTAATTTTGGCATGGTAAATAAAAACTGTACCAAATACGTATTTGGAACGGGATGTACAAATGTGACGAATGCCCCTTTCGGAACGGAAAATTAGGAGTCGTGCCAAACACATCGCGCATGGTACCCTAAAGTTAAACCGTCCCATGAACCGTGCCAAATACTATTTAGCACGGTTTCAGTCCGACCCAAATGTATTTGGCACCCTCATATTTAGGACGGAGCCAAAAGCGTGCCAAAGCCGTGCCAAATAGCATTTGGCACGGTTTTTTGAGTATTTGGCACGATTTTCCACCCTCCCAAATACCCGTTTTTCTTGTAGTGAATTCCCCAATAATCTTTTCAGCAGTTTAGCAGACATTTGATACTGCTGATCTGAGAACATACACACTGTCATCCCACACTTAGTCTCCACCACATGAACACTAAGATATGGATAGAACCTCCAGGTGTCAACCTTCCATAGCTCAGATTCCTCCCAAATAGAACACCCTGAACCTTTTGAAGTATGAGAATCAAACAACACCTGTAGATCTCCCAAGAGATACAACCCTGAACCTTGTGGCTTTTGTTGTGAATAGTGATATGACACAAAAGCATAAAGAGTTTGTAAATCTGTTCTATCCACCAAATGAAGAATGTCTTTCAAGAAAATAAACTCCATTGAAGATCCATCCATCCTTGAGATTGTGTTCAACTGACCATTAGTGACCTTCCAATCTGTCAACACACTATAAGAGACTTCTGGAAATGTGACAGAAGAACCTTGCTTGAGAAATGTAGCATTGTCAGCTTGAAGATCCACACGTTTGGATGTCCTTCTTGTCTTGGCAGTTTTCTTCTTGGAGATCCTCATAGATCTCCTTAAGTGAACATGTCTTGTGTGAGACCTTCTTTTCTTTCTCCTACCAGGAACATAGATTCCCATAGAGATAGACGGATCCACTGAAGTAGTATCAGCAGAAACATTGTCAGCAGCAACAGAAGTTGTAGCATCAGAAGGAATTGAGATACCTTCATGATACAACCTATCCATTGTTTCCCTAGCCTGTTTGGCTTTAGCAGCATCTTGTTCTGCCTTTCTTGACAACACTTCTCTATAGTGGAAAAGAAAAGATCTTGTAGCATGATGCGCGTGCGAGTCGTGTTGTCGTTGCGGTATGGCACGTTATAGGTTGTTTTATGGCCTATTCATGTTTTAAATTTATAATTTCCGACTTATCAATGACGCACACACTTAACGAGCAGTGTACCCGGTACGTATGTATATAATGGTAAGTAGGGTGTCGATCACTAAGAGTGGAACGTATTATCTAGTTACTTTGCTAAGTGTTTTAATATCTAAGTTAGTTATACAAGGTTAGCTATACAATCCTAATCTAACGCAAAGGGAGGTTTCAGCCTGAGAGACTGGCACGGCTTTGGTTATAATTAATTAACCTACTCCTACTCCTAACTATGGACCGATTAGCCCTAAACAGAGAAGTACGCATGCATACAAATAGATACAAAGAAACAATAAGAAGTCCTGTCCTAATGTTAGATAGTTTGTCACTTGTTTTATTGCTAGTTTTATATGTTGAGTATTAATTCTGTCCTTTCTCGTTGGCTCTAATCTTATTGGCGAATAAACCCTTAATGACTACTTATGACTATCCTAATCATTATTCTAAGGGTATTAGAATTCATAGGCGAGGAAAGAGGCATGGCGACCCGAGCAATGCTCAGCTAGACACAGAGGTGGTCAATGCACTAATAAAAGTTACCAAAGACATCAAACATATAAACTTTAATCGATGGGAAAGCAATTTTAAGGCGAAAGAAACGGTCGCTATCGCGTAAACAATGGCCATCTATCCTGATGGATTAAAGTGTCCTATTACAATGAAACAAAACTATCTAATGAATTAAATATACATGCAGGACCTTCTTACAGCTCTTAGGATCTTCTTTTGGACGTGTCTTGGCACTCTCCTTCTGCTGTTGTCGACTTTAGGGTTTGGTAAAAGGTCTTGGGTATTTATAGTTTCTGTCTGAGAGGTCGATGCGGCGCATGCAAGTGATAGATGCGGCGCATCGACTTAACTTCGCGTGGGGTCCAAGATTGATATCTTCCAGAATATTCGTACACCGTCTTTAGATGCGGCGTATCTTGATCTTTGATGCGGCGTATGAATTATAATCTTGGATTCTTCATCTGGTGAAATCTTGATAGAGATGCGCCGTTCTTTTGTGAGTAGATGCGGCGTATCTAGAGTAGAACAAGCTTGATCTTCTTCGTTGACCAAAGTTTCATATACGACGCATGTCGGAATGACATGCGGCGCATGCTTCAAAGTCAGGCAATGGTCTTCGAATTCATCTAAGTATGATGTTACGTCGTATCTGTTGAGTGAGATACGGCGTATCTTCTGCGTTTCAGTAGACTTTTGACATCTTGCTCGTTTTGCTCCATTTGTAGTCCAAAATCGCCAACTTTCACCAAATACCTGTTTTTACCTGAGAATTACAAAAGTAAACATAAAAGCACCAATTCTCATACATAATATAATAAAACAGGTCAATAAGATAGGATAAATGATGATTAAAATATGTACTTATTTGAGTTCATCATAGCAGCAAATATATGTGAAGAAACAGCAACAGAGCTTTCCTTCAAAGGAGTATGTAGAATAGTAGGAGCTGCATCAGAAGAAACTTTAGATGGAACAAGTACCAAAGTATCATCAGTGGAAACAGATATTGCTGTAGATGGACTAGCAGATGCCTCATCAGGAGAAATGGAAGACTTGTCTTGTATTTCAGCAGATGATGAAGGTTCAGTAGGAACTACACCTTCAGTAGAAACTACATCCTCAGTAGTCTTGGATCTCTTTGCAGTAGGAGTATCCATCACATCAGCAGTCCTCTTAACTGTTTTAATATTTCTCATTACCACATTGTAAAGCCTCAGCAACTCAGAGTCAGATAAATTTCTAACTTGCTTCCTTGTCAAACCAGACTGATATATGAATGTACTCTGCATGTATAATACTTCCCTCATGTCTTTCCTCTCTTCAGCTGCAGTCTTTGGTTTATTTCTCCTCTCCTTTTGCTTTTGGGTTCCAATAGCTTTCCTTTTCTCTGCTGCAGCTTTCTTCTTTTGTTCTCCAAGTGCCACCATTTGAGCAGCAAAATTATCACTGTCAAAATCAACTCCTAAGATACTCTGAGCCAGGGTGGAATTTGATGCAGCCTGCATAGCATAATTATCCCACTGCTCATCAGTAAAATGAATGGATTGTGCATCCAATTCTCTTTGTCTTGCAGGAGAAATATTTGAAGTGAACTGCTCTGACATCTTTTCTTGAAGAGCTCTGCTTTTCATCATATCTGCATACTCTTTCAGCATTTTTGCTTGCTCATTGATGTCATCAGCATTCATGGAGTCAATATCAATCACTTCATCAGTATGAGTAGCCTTGCCCTTGTCAGAAAGAGTCTTAGTTGAAAGACTTGGAGATGGCTCAGTAGGTATATCATCATNTCTGACATCTTTTCTTGAAGAGCTCTGCTTTTCATCATATCTGCATACTCTTTCAGCATTTTTGCTTGCTCATTGATGTCATCAGCATTCATGGAGTCAATATCAATCACTTCATCAGTATGAGTAGCCTTGCCCTTGTCAGAAAGAGTCTTAGTTGAAAGACTTGGAGATGGCTCAGTAGGTATATCATCATGACAAAGATCCACAAAAGATATCTCCTCAGCAGATACAACAGGAGTAACAGGTGAGGAAGACACTTTCTCAACAACCAATACCACTGATGGTGTTACTGATGAGGTAGGAATGGTTTGTTCCTTTTCAGTAGAAACATGCATCATTGCTTCATCAGCAGAAGCTTGAGTTGCAGCAACCTTAGATGACTCTGCCAGATACACTCTTCTTTTCTTTCTTTGAAACTGAACAGTTTTCTTTTGAGAAGCGGATGAAGAGGTAGCAACTTTATTGGCCATATCAGCAAGTACAGCAAGAGGATCCAATTGTGATTCCTCTGGTTCTTCATCAGAATCAATCACCAATTTTCTCTTTCTCTTCTCCCCAAGCTTTGCTTCCAAACTCTTAACCTGATCTTTCAAACCTTCTATCTCAGCACCCATTGATGATTTAGTATCATTGAGTTCCTTTCTTAAATCAACCACTTCCTTGGTAGTCCTGGTAAGAATTTCACAAACATTTGTGAGAGTAATAGGTTCCTCAGCTCCACCAACAGATTTCTCAGTGGTATTGGGAGCTTCATAGGACCTTTCAGGAGAAAGAGGCTCAAAAGTAGGAAGATCATCAAAGATGTCTCTTTCAGGGCTTGGTGTAGTGGTATGTGCTATTTTACACATACTTTTGACCTTAGTTTACGTGATTTTTAGACCAAAAACTAACGTGAAACGCCAAAGATATCTTGTTTTTGTGTTTGTGATCGTGCAGGAAAGGATATTGCATAAATTGCATGAAAATCAACCTAAAAGCCTAAAACGAGCACGAGATGTGGAAAAGTGTCTAAAAGCCGAGTCAACGATGAAATTTACTCAAGGAAAGCCCGTGATGACAAAGTTATTTCCTAAAGGCTCGAGAAAACGAAAGAGATGCTTAATCGAAGTTCAAAGCTAATTATTACGATAAGCTTCATAAATTCGAGCAAGATATCACTTTTACATCTTTGAAGACTTTTAGAATACACGTCAACACAAGCCTCGAAGTTACAAGAGTTTACATTTAATGTTTAAGACGTTTAGTAGACTTGTAATGTAGTTTATATGTTATTTTCATGACTTGTAAAAGTCTAGGGGGCAAAGCGTACACGAAAGCAAACTTGTAAACCCCCTAGCTTGATAAATATCACTTGGTAGCCTCATTTGTAAGCATTAGTTTTAGGATTAGGAGTAGGGGTAAGGTAGAGTAGTTTAGCTTATTTTATGTATTAGTGTAGATTTATTTTGAATGCAAGCTTATTTTGATGTCTTATTTTTAGCTTATTTTCGTGTCTTAAATCTTTCCTTTAATCTTTACAAGCTTTTCTTTTAATCTTTTCTACAAGCTTTTATTATTTTCTTTGTCAACTTTGCATCTTTTTTTTTGTTTCAAGTGAAAAGATATACAAATAAGCTAGGCTTCCAAAAGAAGCCGTGGCTCGTTTGCTTATTTTTGAGCTTATTTTAGTGTCTTTACGTTTTATTTATCAAGTTTTTATAAGTCTTATTTATTTATTTTTATGAAATTTGTGTCACGTTAATTTTAGGGTTTAGTAGCGAGTTTAGTTTTTTTTTATATATAGCGAGTATTAGCTTAGGAAAATACATAGCGAGTATAGTTTAATAAAAAAATAATAATAAAAAATAATAACAAATAGCGAGTTTGGGACTAAAAGATAGCGAGTTAGAATAGTCAAATTAATGATATAGCGAGTTTGAAAAAGTCAACCTAATGATATAGCGAGTTTGTCAAAATCAAATACATAGCGAGTTTGAAAATTATACATAGCGAGTTTGTCAAAATTATAAATAGCGAGTTTGATTATTTTCTTTTTATTATTTATATAGGTAGCGAGTAGTAATATCTATTATGATAGCGAGTATGTACATATAAAATAGGTAGCGAGTATTTTTTTTTATTACATAGCGAGTTTAGTTTTTATTGTGTCAACTTTATTTTTAGTCCAAGTTTATTTTGAGTCGTGTCTTGTTTTCTCTTCTTCTTTTCTTATTTCTTTTTCAAGCCGAGCTAGGCTTTTATTTTCCCTCATCGTTTATCGAGTGAGGTTTCATTTTTATTAAATCTAAATGTTATGCTGTCGAAATTTTCTAAAATCTTTTTAGAGTCGTTTTCTTATTTAAGTCTCGTGTCTTTAGTTTTTAGTTTTAAACTTTTATTACGTTAAATGTTTTACAAGTCTTTTATTTTCTTTATCGCTTTAAGTTTTTAATATGAGTCTCGAGTAGTTTTAAATCGTGTTTGCTTAGTCACTCGAGTTTGTGAGTTTAGTGAGAGTGTTAAACGTTTGTGATAAGTAATCGAAAGATTGCTTAGACGTGTGAGTTAATTATTCGAAGACGAAATCTTTGAACGATTAATTCACTCGTCTTGAGTTAATATCTTTTCAAAAGATTAATCAACAACTAATCTCGAGAAAGGAGAATAACTCGTTGCAAACTTTTACCTCAAGCTTAACGAACTTATTCGCGTCGCTTTGCAAACACATTGTCTTTTAAATTCATTTACCGTTTTATTTACTTATCGCTTTCATTTACCGCTTTCTTTAGTCATTTTATTCATGCAACTTTACTTGTTTTCTTATTTCATGTCGTTTTACCGCTTTCCTTTACTTTAATTTGTCGTTGTAGTATAGACAAAACCAAAACCTTCTTTTAAACCTTATTCATCACACATAGCTCACGGTCTTGAGTGACGAGATCCATATTCAACCCTCGTTGGGACAACGATACCTAGTGGTTCTTGCTTTCACTAGCTTAGAAACGCTACATCAATTTTTGGCGCCGCTGCCGGGGAGCGGTTGATAAGATTGAGTTATTCGATCGTTTGAGTAATGTGTTTTGGAGACCCTTCTTTCGAGAAGTTTAAGCTTTTGTTAATATTATAAAAATATAAAAACACAAAAAAAATTTTTGTCTTCAAATTTGTTTTTCTTTTGATTTCTACTTTTCTAAAACTTAAAAAAAAATCCAAAAAGATTTTCTTTTTCAAAATTGGTTTTCACTTTTAACTTTTCATTTTTCAAAACATATAAAAACCACAAAATATTCTCCTATCTTCATATCATGGCAGGTACACGTTCTGTGGAGGAGTTGCTCAGAATTCCTGTACGTCTTGAGAAGGCCATCGTCATTCCACCGGTTCTGGCAGATGAATATCAAATCAACGTCGAGTTACTTGATTTCATTGATCCTTTCTTTGGTTCCGAAAACGATGATCCTTACTCCCACATCAACAGATTCTATCTAATAACCGATACTTTCAGAATTAACCAAGTTCCTGATGATGTGGTGAAGCT